>CAOKZL010000405.1:600000-788659 GCA_948472985.1 Iguana delicatissima
TCCAGAAGTAAATTGGCAGCCATGCATTAAAGAAGTGTCTTTAGCAGAAGTATTTACTGAAAAATTGGTTCTTAGGCTAAAGAACCAACACAAAAGAAGGGGTTTTAACACTGTTCCCATGGGCAATGGGAAGTTACTTCCAATGATGAGCATCCATCCTTCTTTGGAAAGCTTCAAGAAGGAGAGGAAAAATATTCCACAGATCATTTTGACAGAAGGGTAGCAACTTGCCTCTGGTGTACCTGTTCTCCAACAGTCAAGTGATGGTGTTAATGAGATGTTTCCCAAATTGTCTGTCCTGACATGTCAAGAACACTGTAAAGAAAGCAAAATCCTCTTAGAGCAGGAATTCACATTTTTTTCAGCAGCCACTCTGTCTAGAAGGTCTATGAGTTTATTTTCCTGTTCCCTAAGGGCCTGGTACATCAGTAATAAGATGTAATGCATTAAAAAGAAATGAAGTCAAATGGACTCACATTAAGTTTTATTTTCATTTGTTACAGAAAATTACAAAATGAATGCTACAAGTGATGAACTAGAATATGTTTGTTTTGATTATCCCATTCCTACCCAGTTGTCACTATCCAAAGGATAGTGAGAGATAATGTATCATAAGAAGAAGGGAGAGCAGGACCTTGAAAATGCCCACCAGTAGCAAACACCAGGACAGTGGACTGAGCAGGCACATGGGCTACCAGAAAACACCCTTTCACACAGCACAATTATTGCACTATGATTCCACTTTAATTGCCACGGCTGCATCCTTTCAAATCTTGGGGTTTGTAGTTTGGTGAGGTATTAAAGCTTTGTGGCTCAGGATTCTAAATACTCCTCCTTACATTATAAATACCAGGATTCCACAGAATGGAACCATGATGGTTAAAATGGAATCACAGTGCTATCATTGTACAATGTGAAAGACCCAGATCATAATCATTCTCAGTGATACCAATAGTGGGACATCGTATTTCCAGAGAGATAATAGTAGTTTTTTCTAAATTTCCATCTAAATACATAACTTAGCACATGCAAACCTAAACCTTCTCTTAATCTCTTTCTTGGTGATGCATTTCCTTTTTAAAAATCTTTGCTTTACAGATAGCCAAATTATTTTGCAGAAACTGTTGTTTCATTTTTCTGAAATTTCTTTGACTTTGTATCATTCTGTGGCATCTCAGGTAGCATCCAGTGGAAACCACCATTTTCTTACTATGTTCATTGCCTTCCAGGTGCCTGAGGATAGCCCAGAACCTACAGCATTCACAGAAAGAAAATGGAACTGTGAGTGGGGGAAAGACAATCACCATCACAGATTAAGGAGTTGTCACGTACACAGGAGACCCCAGCCCCTCCCGTCTGCTGACTCATGTCTATTACCACCTCACCGGAATCTGGCCATGTTTGGAAGGTCACTCGTGATTGGAAGAAAACTTATCTACCTGCCCCTCTGGAGATTTCCTTACATGGTCAGAAGCTTGCCCTTTACCCTTGTATGGTCAGAAGTTTCTGGGCATTTACCTAATATGGGGTGGGTGGCTGCAATGGGTGTGTATAATGTTTACCTGAATACTGTGATTGGTGAAAAATGCTGAGTGGGTGTGCACCCTGATCACCTGGATCCCAGATTATAAAAGCATGTCCTAGCCTTTGTTCAGGGTTCCAATCTTATCGGCACCCTGTTATAACAGAATCTTTTTGTATTTTTGCATTCAATAAATATAACCTCTAGCCTTTGAACCAAGAAACGCCTGGCCAAATTTGCCTGTTTCTCAGAAAGCTGTCCTTCACCAGGGCAAGAGGTGAATTTTATGGCGCCCAAGCGGGGACATGAGAGAAATGGGCAGGGGTTGAGAAAATCTGCCCTGTATCAGTCCCCCTGCCCAGGACGCCAGGCGGGAAGGAATCCTTCTGAAGGCCAACTGATCCAGGCGGCGGGCATTGATTTTTCTCATCAGTCGCCAACATCCTTCTTGTGATGTGAGGGGAATCATCACGGTCCGTTTCTGGTCAGTGGCAAGGACGGAGGCTCTACCTTCCTGATTCAAGGCTCTGAAATCTGATTAGGGATCAGGTTCAGAATGGCGCGCCAGTGATTCACCTCACCCCCTGTAAGTCCCATCCAGGGACCGCCCCTAGATAGGTACCTTTGGGCCTGTTCAGATTGGGGAAGTCCCCTGATTCAGATTTGTAGTGTGTGTGCGCGAGTGTTATGGACTGCCCCTAGATAGGCATGTGTGTCTCCTCGTCTGTGAATCTGTGTTTTTCCGGATGAAGCTTCTGTATGTGTGTCTCCTTGTCTGTGAATTTGTGTTCTCTGTGTGTTTTGCATCCATTTTGTAATAGAAGGGTAAAAATTGTACTAAAATCTGGCGTCTCTGGCCTCAATATAGGATCCCGGGGTTGTCCACAGGCGCCTGGATTAACTGGTTAGATTCGGTTGGGAAGACGGTTGAAGAAAAGGTTAAGCAGAGGTTTGGGGTAACAAAGAAACACTGCTATAATGTAATGTAATATAATGTAATGTATAGTAATGCAATGTATATAGGAATATATGTATGTAGGGAAATTCTAAAGTTTGTGCGTAAGCAAAGCGATATTTCGTCTGGTATCTGTTTTCTTTTTGCTGCTTTTCCAGATTCAAACCTTGAGAAACAATGCTGCCTCCTCCTCCCCCCTTTCTGAAAGTTCTAAGGTTTAGATTAACCCTTCAGCAAACTAGGGAAAGAGTAGTGAGGAAAATTCTTGTTTCTAATGAACTGGCAAATTAGCAAAAAAAGTCTTTCCTCTCTGGGGCTTTTCTCAGAGGTGTAAATTTAAACCCAGTTTGATAAAGAATAATGTTGCAGCTCCATTTCTGAGGAGGAATTAAAGTTTGTTCGGAAACTTCCATGGAATAATACAGTTCTTAGTTTTGCTTTGTGTAAGCAACATAGCATGATATGATTTTTTGTTTTATTTTTATTCTGCATTTCCTTGTTTTTGATTCCTAGAGAAACATTTTAAAAATGCTTACTGAAAGTCTGACCTCAGAAAACATTGGATTGTTTCTCCTGGCACCAAAGCTGCAGATCTCTTTGTCTCTTGAACATCTGCATAACTATGAGGCCCTTTTAACCTTTTGGTTTGAAAAGGTGGGGGCCTGCCTAGTTTTAAACTTCATCCAAAGTATAGACATTGCTTTGCCAGCCAATTAAAACCTTTTGTTTACAGAATGTGTGTACATTTTCATTTGCAAATGTAAAAGAGCCAAGTTCTGAAATAATCTGATGAGATATGCCTTTTAAAAGAATTTAACTGCTGAAAAATGCCTATTCATTTTACTTCTGGCCAGGATATCTGTACATTGCATTGTGCTGTCACTGTGAAATTATGCTTTATCATGGGTCTGAATACTTCTGTTGTTTGAAAAGTACAAATGAAATAACATTGGTTGGTATTCACTTAGTGCAGATGATTACATTGACTGTTAATTAGAAATTTCACACTTTAAATTTTTTTTTATTCCCCCCCCTCAAATAAGTGCCCATCTGCTGGGACTTAATTACTTAGCCACTATCTTGCTGACAGAATAGCTCATTGTAATGCTAATCTCTTAAGTGACTTCCTGTTTCAGCAGTTTGAGAGTTACTGTGAAAACAGAGGTAAGAACCATGCATGTAGATGAAGATTTGGTATAAACTAACTTAGACATTGTAAGCCCCTGACAGAAAAAGTGATTTGTACATACAGATTGGTTTTTGCATGCATCTGACTCCAGGTTTACTGTAGCAGACGAACATAATATCTCACAAAGCCCACTCCTCACTGGCTGCACTGAGAAACATCATACTGCCTATTGGGTATAGGTGGAAGTCACAATATTCCATTCTTTTTCATTAATCTTATCAGCAGGAGCACGCACAATCCATGATGTAATGGCATTAGAAAACAGAACTTCACACCTACTTCCTACTAAATATAGTGGTACTCAGGTGGTCATAACAGAGTACTGGGTAGCAGTCTTGTGTATGAATTATCAGCATTTCATTGGGAAAGTGCCAGAGAAATCTGAATATTTTTGGTAACTGATTAGATTACAACTTACACTTATGATCATTATCCCATAAAGCAGGTGCACAATTCAATCCTGTTGCAAACTTACTCAGAGATGGCCACATTAATGAATTTATGTTTAAATGTGCTTGGGACTATGTATTTAGCTGTGACCATTCAACAAACAACAGGTCACCATGGTCTTTATTTTGTATCAGACTGTGATCTAAACATTTTCCAATATTAAATAATTTCAAATAAGACAGTGACACTATCTATACAAGTTTTGAGTTTTACAACCAATACAGTAGTCATATCAAAAGAAATACAGTCTGGAAGACTGCAGCCTTAGTGTTAATAGTCTTTGACCTCTCAACAACAACAACACTATTTTGCATGTATTTTTGTTTCAATTTTTTGTTTTGTTCCAGGAGCTTTTGACTATGAATAGTTCACGCATTATGTTGGAAATCTCATTCTGTCATGCTGCCATTCTATTGCTGATGAATCTGTTTGTTTTAATTGCATTATGAAGTATTAATTGTTGTTATAGGGTGTATACTTTTTAGTAGTATGTAAAGTTATGCTTTATTTTTCTCTCTCTTTTCCTTTTTATGTATTTTTAGTGTACTTTTTCAGGAAATATAAAATAAATGTGATAAGATCTGAACTCAGAACCCATTGTATTGCTTTTCAACTGATCATAGTTATTTTTCTGAACTGTTTGCTTATTGTTAGGTTGTATTGTGAACCTAAAACACAACCCCAGATATAGAGACATGGAGGTGATGAGTTTGTGATTTTCATTTGATCACTGTGGACAGGGTTGACGAGTTTTGTGATTTACATCTGTTTACCAATATCATCATCAAAGAAGACGTATACCATAGAATAGAAATTTATGTTAATAGATCAAAGAAGATTTTGTAATCAATTGTTGATTTCATATGCTGTTATACCTGTGTGGTGTGTTTAATGTAGGATTTGCATTCAGAGATAATGTTGCATCTTTGTTGCTTAGCTTCATATATCCATTGTTGTGTTATCATTAAGAATCATAGCAGTTTAAAGGTGAAATTGAAGCCTTTTTTTTCTCTTTTCTGTTTTACAATTCAATTGCTTTTGTTTGTATTGCAGTTCTGATGAGAAATACTTACTGTTGATGCTTAATTTCTTTTTATTTAATTGGCTCAAAAATTATTTTTGGTAATACCCCTGAAACACCCCCTAGCCATGTCCTGAGAATCCTAGTTATTTTTATAAAATATAAGTGAGCCATGGAGAGATACCGAAGGACATGTAAACAGGAGATCACTGTCTGCTGTTTTACATCCTGGGGTGAGTTGGCCATTTTGGCTCCCATTACTCTCTGAGAGAAACATAAACAATGCAAAGCCGACTGGAATCTGACAACCAAGGCTTGCATTTCTGGAGAGAGACATTTTTTTACAGGAACCAGGATGGTTGATTGTATTTCCTTTGAACAAAAAGGAAAATGATCCATCTTCATAAAAAGATTGACTTCTCAGACATGGTCCACAGTATGTATATCTAGACATAGCTCCTCATTTCTTTGGAGTTCTTTTCAGGAGTCTCTCTGAGTTCTTTTTGGAAGTTTAAAAGATGCATTTTAAGTGAGTAGTTCTCTCAGAGCTGCAAAAACAATAGAAATGGTAACCAGCTTAAATTTACCTTGACTGGAGTTGCTGAGATCATTTTCTCTCCTAGCTGAAGACTTCTGGATTGGTATTGTGTTTCATCAAATCCGTTCTGTCTCTCTCTTTCTTAATTTTCATCTCTGGCTAAACTTGATATTCTCCTGTGTTTGATTGCAGGCATGCAGTCGAGTGATTACAAGAACTTTTACTGTTCATGCTTGTTGTAGTGAGTGTAGATAATTGATTGTAGGGATTTTTACATTTATGTTAATAAAATACTTAAACTTGAAGAAAAATTCCCTAGAAACTGACCTTTCTTGGGTCAAGGCATTGCCTCTGGCCCTCACAAATGTTAGAATCACTCCAAAAGGTCTCTTGAAGCTCTCCCCATTTCGGGGAGAAGGTTTGTTGCCCCTGGCCTAGCCAGCTCTGTCCGGGAAGCCTGAGGGAGGAGGTTAAGATGGGATATGCAGTGTCACCAGAACAAGACAAAATGTTCATTCTCTGATGCTGCCCCAGCCTCTGTCCACTTTTATCCTTACAGGAACAGCCCCTCAACCTTGATGGTCCAGCGCACCATCTTCAGCCTGGTGATTGGGTGGTCTTTAAAAATCTGGGGGAAAAAAGACCTTTGTCTCTGGTGTGGACCAAACCTGCTCAAGTGCTGCAGACCACTGATACTGCAATTAAAATCCAGGGCCATAAATCTTGGATCCATCTTTCCAGAGTTAGAGGTGCCAGAGCCCAGAAGGTGGAAGGTGATTCAAGAAATGTGCCAGATACTTGTTCCTTCAGAGACTTTATTTCTCAGAGTCACTCCGGGGGCTGACCTGAGACTTCAATATTGGATTTTGAACTGTGTCTGTTAGTTACTGATAGTAGTTTTAGGACTGGTTGCACTGACTTACAACCTCTTCATACACTGTGTTTTGATATCTTTTTATATGAAGTGCTTGTTCCTTAAATTATGGACTGCCTATTTGCCTGAAAGCACTCATGCTGGTTGGCATGAGAACATTTTTCATTAATTAGGTCATAATATTTCCCAGGTAGCAAATGCCACCAAATGTTGGGTTTGTCGGGATGGCCCTTCCTCTCATTCACAGGGATAGCCTGTAGTAACGGTAGACACTCTGAATCTCATTAGTTAGTTAGTGAATTTTGGATGGTTGAAGAGCGTTGTTGTCATTTTTATCCTGTTCACCTGTATAGTTCTGTGTTTCTGCTGCCTGTCACAATGTATGCCAATTTTCTTAACTCACACACAAAATAGGTCTGCTGACCCACCTTGCAGGGTTGATGTTGTCCAGAGACCCAACTGTTAGTTCAGGGATACGGATGGGCTGGTGCTCCTGTGAAGGGGGAAACTGTGAGTGGGGAAGACAATCACCATCACAGATTAAGGATTGTCACGTAAAAGGAGACCCCCGCCCTCCCGTCTGCTGACTCATGTCTATTACCACCTCACCGGAATCTGGCCATGTTTGGAAGGTCACTCGTGATTGGAAGAAACTTCATACTACCTGCCCCTCTGGAGATTCCCTTTCATGGTCAGAAGTCTCTGGACCTTTACCCTTGTATGGTCAGAAGTTTCTGGGCATTTACCTAATATGGGGTGGGTGGCTGCAATGGGTGTGTATAATGTTTACCTGAATACTGTGATTGGTGAAAAATGCTGCAGTGGGTGTGCACCCTGATCACCTGGATCCCCAGATTAAAAGCATGTCCTAGCCTTTGTTCAGGGTTCCGAATCTTATTGCACCCTGTTATAACAGAATCTTTTTGCATTTTTGCATTCAATAAATAAAACCTCTAGCCTTTGAACCAAGAAACGCCTGGGGCCAAATTTGCCTGTTTCTCAGAAAAAACTGTCCTTCACCAGGGCAAGAAGGTGACAGTTCCCTCTTGAAAATGGCTACTAAAACCAGTTCTGCAGCTGCCACTGTCTCACAAACACATACCATTGTTTTAAAAAGCACAAAAACTAACGTGAATAAGGCTAATGAATTTAATTTAAACAAATGAGAAAGGGGGAAATGTAATTTAAAGGAATGAATAATAACAGAAAGATAGCTTTCCAAAATCAAGACAAATGTGCTCACAGAACTCTACCGTTCTTCTGCTAGATGAACCTGAAGATAAACCAGGAAAGGAAGAACAGGGGAAGCAAGAGTCTTCAGAAGAAAGTAGCCATATTGTGCCATAAGTCCCAGGAGAATAGTGGTAGCTGGTGTGTTCCTGTTAACGGGGAGGTTTGATTGCAAACTTTAAAGGAACTATTCAAAATAGGTTCAGTACATTGGACAGCTCCTTTCATGTTTAGACTAAAATCCAGAAGCAATTCACTGCCCTAGCCACCACCTGCCACTAAAGGAGGACAGGAATTAAGGGATACATGCAATAAAGAAAAAGAGTTTTCACTTTGAAATGGGGTACTTTCTTCAAAATCCCACTGTCCCTTTCTGGAATGGCATGGGTTGAAATATCACAATCTGGTCCAGATGTTATTGGAGTTGGCTGCTAAACTCAAATTATTCATCATAAGTGTAATGTCAGAGAAGGTTAGATGGTAGCCCATTTCATAAAATGGCTGCACAGTATGAGAGAAATTGCAAGATTCTAGGGAATGAAACCAAGGGCACATCCGGACTGATTGAAATGTCTCAGATTTTGTTCCTGTTCTTTCTGATTTTGTATTGGGTTAAAATAAAGCAACTTGGGGATCTGATATAAAAAGTCTCCAATCATGTGAAAAACTGACAGAAAATATTCTGGGATAAACTAAATGTGTATGGCTGTCCCTGCTCTGCCCGCCTCCAAAAAAAAAAAAAAAAACAGAAAGAAAAGTAACAAAATTTAGAACTTTCTGCTTTTTTCAAAATTAGTTTGAATGCTCCCTAAGCTTCTGCTTTTTCTGCAAAGGAAGCTGGTGCAACCCAAAGTTACTTCACTTGTGCCAGCAAAAGAGGCAATTATGATTTGGGCACATCAGCTGGTGTTAACAGCACCTGAACTGGCTGCATGTTAGAATTTTTCCCCTTGCAGGAATTCCAATCTTCCTTCTGAGAACCTTTGTTCTGGTAACTTTGTAGGACTGCTGACTAACTCATATGTTAATATATAGTAAACAAGCTGAGAGGAAGAAACGTATCAAGTGTAGCATTTGCATGTCATTTAAGAAGCCCAGCAATTATGCTAGCAGGCTAACTCTCAAGATCAAAAGGCCGCCTACCTTTGTGCTCTTCTCTAGTTTTTCGTTTCTTAATAAATTTCTGCTCCAATAGCAAAGGCGCTGCTACTCCCACTGCAGTGAATGAAATAATGCTGTTTGAGTGGTTTTCAAAATGACTGGAGCTGCTTTCAAATGTGGGAGATAAGGTAGAGGCAAAAGGAGAAGAGAAAAAGCTTCTTATCTGAGTTTACCTTTCCCCTCCTCAGAATGAAGACCCACTCAAATTGCTCTGCGTTGGGCTTGTTTCAGGAGAGCTCTTTGGGCCTGGATTTGTTTGCATTTTTAAGCTGAGCCAGTATGCATTTCTCCATTGTTGTTTTTTTTCACTCTCCAAATTTTGTATTATAGGATCAAAATATGTGCCAAATGTGCACAAGTATGCATACTTAAGGATAAAATGTATGTGCATGTGTGTGCATGTGCCTTCAAGTCACCTGTTGACTTATGGCAACCCCATGAATTTTATATCGTTTTCTTAGGCAAGAACTGCTCAGAGGAGATTTGTCAACTCCTTCCTCTGAAATATAGCCTACAACATACTAAAAGCATAAAGGGGAAACTGTGAGATATAATTCATGTTTTCATGCTGTTAAAATATTGTAAATTGATTTAGAAACAGGATGGAACACACATTCCTTACATGAATGGCATGGGCTGGAAATACAGTTCTCCCTCCACATTGACGGGTTTGACTTTTGTGGGTTTAATTATTTGCAATACCTGCTTGCCTTCCCCCTTCCGCCACCGGATGCCGGCACAGGCAAGAGAGTGAAGGGGAGGGAAGATCTCTCCCCCATGCCCTCTTGCTGCCACTGCTCACCTGATCATGCAGGTGGGAGCAGCCAGAAGGCGAAGTGGGGAAGATCTTTCCCTGCCTGCTGTCTCCTGCACTGTCCTCCACCCACACGATCGCAATCACGCAGGTGGCAGTAGCAAGAAAGCAAAGGGCGGAAGATCCTTTCCTGCCCGCTGTCTCCTGCATGATCGCAGGTAGGGGGAAGAGTAAAGGGGGGAGAGTAAAGGGGGAAACAACTGCAGTTATTTGCAGGTTTTTTTTAACTGTTGCAGGGGTTCTGCTTCCCTATCCACCATGAATGTGGAGGGCGTACTGTAGACTGATCCATCCATCTGTAAACTAAAGGCATTCAAGAGAGGATTTAGAAAGCACGCATGAGGAAACTATTTCCTTCTTGGGGGGTAAATAAATAAATAAATAGTTTCGCCTGAAACTCAGTAGATTCAGCACTTCTCTGACATTGGAGCCACCAGTTACTGTGGGCTTCACCCAGCATCAATTAAGGCAATTTCTTTCCATCTGACAAATGTGCACTTTTCTCATACCCATATGAAGTGGGCACTCCATAATCCACCGCCTCCCCAAGATGGGAGAGCATTCAGCCTCCTGCACTCTACAACACATGCAGCAACGTGGGCTTTTTTTCTTTCAAGGTAATTCTGTGACAAATATCCCACCATGCAATTTGGTACCAAGGGTGCCGTACATGCATTGTGCTGCTGCATTAGCAGCGCACCATTGTTCTTGCTCTTCTTTCTAACAAGAAGATGGTGTATCGGTGGCTTGTTTATGCTATGCTTCAAATCACCCAAGCCCTTCATTTCTTTTCCATTCGAGCAACAGTTTCAATCAAGGGCTCCTACATTCGGTTCAAAACCAAAGGAACTCCAGTTTCTCTTCAAACTGCTCATTAAACTTATTTTGAACAGAGAAGGTTTATCATGCTTGCATCAGCCGTGGGAAGATCTGCATGTGTGAGGGGTAAGGTTCAAAAGACAAACAAAAAAGCCCTGAATTATTGAAACAAATAACTTTGCTACTGTAAATGAACCCATTTTCCTACGAACAGGCAGAATAGGAAACCAAAAGGAGGAAAGGGTGTGTGTGTGTGAGGATTTGTATTTGTTTATGAAGCTCAAATTCCTTTTAGGAGAAATAATTACAAACAAATGGAAAAAGAGGAGAAAAGAAAGAGAGAGAACACAATTTTAGGCGCTTGCAAAATAACCTTCAGATCAAAATTTGATAAACAGTATCATAAGCAGTTGGAAAACCAAGGTATCTTGCTGACTGCAGCTCTCTCTCTCTCTCACACACACACACATACACCCAACCTTTCTCAGCACTGTGACCTCATCCAGGTTCTACACGCACCGAATCCCATTACCACTGCTTCAGCTACAGCACCACAATATAAAGGAAGGTTACAGACACTTTCCCTCCCTGCAAAGGCTGGAAAATCAATAGTTTTTATCTCATTTCTTTGCTGGAAGATACTGGTGAAACAAGGGTGCTGTGTCTGGAGGGGAGGAGGGAAGAGAAACAGAGAATGAGACTGGAAATAACTGTACTGGGTGAGGGGAGAGGTAGAGAATCGATACTGACTAGAATAGCTGAAAATGTCATCCCACTAAAAGCTCTATGAAGACAGATCTCCAGGTTCCCCATCATTATCTAGATGTTTGTATTTTTAAACACCATGACTTAGCGTCTGCTACGTGTTGGCTTCAAGTCAATGTGGTTTCCTCTGCAAACCTCAGGCATAATGCTGGACAGTCTGTGCTCCCTTCCTCCCATGTCCCTTGCTCTGTGAGGAAGTGTTATTTTTCTGTGGCTGGTAGACTTCCCCATGCCCCGATCCCAGCCCTGTAAGAATATTAAACAGCTGCCTCTTTTGTTTCAAATGCACCTTCCCAGTTATTCCAAACAATGTGAGGTGACAGACATCTCTGATGATGATAAAGCAGCACAGGTGAAAACATAATTTCATCATTAAGGGGCTGCTCTTAATTGATTGAACTCCTCAGTTTAATTTGGTATAGAGGGGCATCTTTTTTCTCTCTCTAGATTTTTGGACAATTTAAGGGCAGGCTTTCCAAGATCCTGTGATTATTTCTTAATGTATTAAGTTTGTTTTGTTCTTGTTCCATGCCTTCAAGTCGGTTCTGACTTATGGCAACCCCACCACAGGGTTTTCTTGGCAAGATTTATTTAGAGGGGTTGGCTATTGCCTTTCTTTTATGAATGAGAGAATGCCCAGGATCATCCAGTGGATTTCTATGGCTGAGCAGGGATTCAAACCCTGGTCTCCCAGATTCCTATTCTAACACTCAAACCACTACACCACTGGTGTTGTTGTGTACTGTCAAGACATTTCTGGCCTATGGTGTCCATAAGGTGAACCTATCAGCTGGTTTTCTAGGCAAGATTTGTTCAGAGGGGATTTGACATTGCCTCCCCCTTATACTGAGAGAGTTTGATGCGCCCACAGTCACCCAGTGGATTTTCCTAGCCAAAGGCACTCAAGGAGGAAAAAGTTTGTTGAAACCTAATTGTTTCTTAGTTGGAACCTCATTTGCAGCCATTTTTGCCCATGTCCTGAATAATCCCTCCATAATTTTTAATAGCTGAGCTGGATTAATAAATTAATAATTCTGATCTTTTTGTGCTTTGTGTGTAGTAAGGTTGGTAAACATATGTGTGGGACCTCCTTGTCCAATTTTGCGACCTCCCTACTGCCTCTCTACTGCAAAATTTGAAAAAGGGCTGGAAAAAAACACCTTAACTTGGACAAAAAATGTGCATGAGAACCAGGAGGGACCAGAGGTCTGGGTACTGGGCTGGGACTCTGGGAGTCCAGGATTATAATCTCCTCTCAGCCATGGATATCCCTTGGGTGACCCTGGGGAAGTCACACACTCTCACCCTCAGAAGAGGGCAATGACAAACCCTTTCTGTACAAATTTTGCCAAGAAAGCTCTGTGATAGGTTTGCTTTAGGGTTGACAAGAATCATAGAATCATAGATTTGGAATAGAATCATAGCGTCCAACCCCCTACCCCTGCTAAACATACCCAGCTCCCTAAGCTGTTCCTCATATGGCACGGTTTCCAGGCCTTATATGAGTCTAAAATGACATGAAAGCACATAATGATGACAACACAAACAAATACAGTGCACATACAGCATATGCCACATTTTAGAGAAGAACAGCACTTCCAGAAGCATTACAGAAGTTCAATGCTCTTTTAAAAGAAGGTGTATGTACACTGCATGTCTTGTTTTTAACAGTAATTGAAGTGTTTGACAGAAGTTTGGTACAGCAGGAAATTCAGCAGCCAGGTACAATTCTTCTCAAGGGATATTGCCCATCACAGTATAAAATACTGCAAAATTTGAGGGCTGGATAAGAGAAGGTTCTTGGTCATAGAGACTACTTTAACTGTTCTAGCAAAGCTGTTAAGTACCCTTTCTATTGTTAGGAAAATTAGAGGTAAATGTTGCACAATGGCAAGGAACTAAGTGAGCCGAAACAACTCATCTTTAATTAACAGGCATATATTTCCAGCTGTACCAATCTTGCCTAAGGATGATGTCATGTCTGGTGTATATAAACAAGTGCAGGATTTTGTTTTGTTTTTTAATACCGAAGGAGAGATAGAAATGTAGTTGGGCTTTGTATGGGTCTCAGGATACTGGCTGGCTCTCTGGAAGTCTGATGTGGGAGCAGTACACAGTGTTCAAGCAGTATGTTTCCACCCCAGCTCAAGCCATATATTTGTAAATCTACTTGTATCTACATGGATCTATTAATCAACAGCCAGTTACCAACATCCAGAAGGAAAAAGGCTCAGGGTGGCACCCCAGAATATTTCACTGCTTGGAGAACTGGGTAAACATAAGAATAATGTTCACCCAGTGCTTCTGTCTTCACGACAACCAGATAAGCATTAATAAGGAGAACAAATCTGTTCATGTGATGTGAAAATCCTATCTTATTTCATTCTTGCCTGCAAAAATGCAATGAATAATTGCAGAAATTTCATCCTCATGAGTGAGATTACAACAAGAGGCTACATTATTCAATGCAAACCAGATGCATTCGCTTTTTCTACTAAATCAGAAATGGGGAAAATACAGCTCTGAACTCCTCTTTTTCTGGCCCTTGGAGCCCCCAGGACATCCTCACAACCGGGGACCCCTGTTTTTAACTTTTTCCTACGCGTTTTTCATGCCCAAATCTCTGCAAACACCTTTAAAGGGTAACAAAGTGGATAGGTGGTTGTACTGAGAGAAGGGCAATCTGCTAGTGTTTGCAGCAGATGGCATAACCATTGAGTTGTTACAGTCACCTAGAGCAATGCTATTTGAAGTGGTGCTTCCTGAGTGATGGTCTCTGAGCCATCCTTGGACATTTTCCAGGAAAGAAAGAAACAATTGTGCCCAATGGGCACAGTGATGGTGCTGGTTCCTGGCACAATGGAAAAGACAAATAATTGCTGGTTCCTCAAATAAGATAGCCTGAAAAGTACTGACCTAGAGGCTTTTCACTCCCTGGAGTCTTGCTCTTGGGCTCCTGTGTGAATCAGAATTTAAAGTAAGTGCCAATGTGATTTTGCTTGGTGGGGACCTCTGTCTCAGTCATAACAATTGAGGGCAAACCATAATGCAGTAATGGACCAATAATGCACTTAACTCTGTTTGTTTTAGACAATTCTGTATTGATTTTACTGAAAATCTGTAGTCTGTGGATTTGCTGTCTGATAAAGTAAGCTAATAAATAAAAACAGAGAAAAGAAGCCAAGGATTTTAAACCTTGGGAAAGAGAAGAATGAGGAACAGAAATAGAAACCCCTGTTTGATGGATCATTTGAAACAAAGGGTGGTGAAGAATGTCTTAAGAGCACATTTCTGAATGAAATTTCAGACAAGTCACGAACAAGTCTTTAATTAAAAGTGAATGTAGTTAATTTTAATTAGTTGTAATTAGTTACACAGGTGGGATGGTTGAGGGGTGGGGTAACACTACATTTAAAAACCAACATGATGATTGGAAACACGTTATTTCTCCCCACCCCATGTGCATGTTCCTTAAATGGACATTATTTCTAATTATCCATTTAAGGACTTCAGTCAATAATATTCTTATTACAGTTGACTGGGAGACAGTCATGCAGTACAGGCTGGAAGCTTCCATGTCAGTGGGGCAGTAATTCCACTGCAGGGTTAGTTCAAACTTCCAAGGAGTTCCTTGAACCTGTCTCAGAACGCTGGATCAATCCTTTAAATTCAGACAAAAATGCAGAATTGATCACTTCCCCACTGTCATGGAAGCCACCAGCTACCACTATGGCCATGTATGGATGCCTCTTTTTGTGTCCTACTCTTTGCAGGAATGTTTGATATCTACGGCCATTTCCGCACGGGGCGAGGTAATTGCCCCACGCCACTACTTACTGGATCTTCTCGCGGTCCGGTCCGGGGTGAGTAAGGAGCAGTGCGTGGTTGTCGCTCCACACTGCTCCGGCATCCAAAATGGCAGCTTCCAGTTGGTTGTGGGTCTCAACCAACCGGTGAAGTTCGCCAGCCTAAAGCCCGCCCTCGGCAGATCGCAGGGTCACATTGGTGCAAGCCTGCGAATCTGTACAATGGAGCAGGCTCGCAGTGGTGCGTTCCATGCTTCTGAAAGACCAGAAAAATCAGGTCTTTCAAAAGCACGCTGGAGGACCACTTGGGGTCATTCCGGAGCGGACTGAGGTTAGGATCTATGGTAAATAGTCTGAACCCAGTCTGCTCCAAGGTGCAGATGTCCTCTGTGGAGGACGCACTGCACCGTTTTAAATACCCCATGTGGAAATGGCCTATATTTAAGCAGAGTGCAGCAAGGCTAGGGCAATATGAGCTTGTGGTACAAATAAGAGTAACTGCTCTGGATGATCTTGTAAGGTTAAAAAAAACTTGTTTATTGTCTCAGGAAACCAATTTTAGGACAAGAAAGGAGACAAGCAAAAGAGGTTGACCCATGCTCAGTTACAAAAGCCTCTAAAAGCTGGTGTAACCTAGCAGCCCTTATGAGGTTGGGTTCCCATGGATGCTCCCTTCCCAGACAAAGGGAACAAAGAGACTAACTTCTTGAAGAAGGTATAAGTGATCTCAGTGAGTAAGAAGAAAGCAAAAGACTTGAGTACATAGGCCACAGAAAGATAAAGAGAGATGACTCAGAGAGTAGGCATTAGATCAGTGGTTCTCAACCTGTGGGTCCCCAGATGTTTGTGGACTTCAGCTCCCAGAAGCCCTGTGCATTGACCATAGTGGCTGGGGCTTCTGGGAGCTGAAGTCTACAAACATCTGGGGACCCACAGGTTGAGAACCACTGCATTAGATAGACTTCCATCTCACTAATCACAATATAAAAGCGTTGTTGCCTCTTTGCTTCCAACTCTCCTTGTGATATGCCACTTTTGTTGACTACACCCTTGCAAGATCATAGAATCATAGAATCATAGAGTTGGAAGAGACCCCAGAGGCCATCCAGTCCAAGCTCTTGCCATGCAGGAACACCCATCAAAGCATTCCCAACAGATGGCTATCCAGCCTCTGCTTAAAAACTTCCAAAGAAGGAGACTCTACCACACTCTGAGGCAGCATATTCCACTGTCGGACAGCTCTGACTGTCAGGAAGTTCTTCCTGAGGCTCAAGTGGAATCTTCTTTCCTGCAGCTTGAATCTACTGCTCCTTGTCTTAGTCTCTGGAGCGGCAGAGAACAAATCTGCTCCCTCCTCAACATGACATCCCTTCAAATATTTATTAATATTTATTAACATGGCTATCATGTCCCCTCTTAACCTTCTCTTCTGCAAACTAAACATATCCAGCTCCCTAAGCCATTCCTCATAGGGCATGGCTTCCAGACCCTTCACCATTTTGGTTGCCCTCCTGTGGATACGTTCCAGCTTGTTGATATCCTTATCAAATTGAGGTGCCCAGAACTGGACACAGTATTCCAGATGAGGTCTAACCAAAGCAGAATAGAGTGGTACCATTACCTCCCTTGATCTAAACACCATACGCGTTGGCTTTCTTGGCTGTCGCATCACACTGCTGATTCATGTTCAGCTTGTGATCTACCAAGACTCCTAGATCTCTTTCACACGTACTGCTATCCAGCCATGCGTCCTCCATCCTATATTTGTGCATTCCATTTTTTCTGCCTAAGTGTAGCACCCTACATTTCTCTCTGTTGAAAGTCATTTTGTTAGCTTTGGCCCAGCTCTCCACTCTGTCAAGGTCTTTTTGAAATTTGATCCTGTCCTCTGGTGTATTAGCAACCCCTCCCAAATTGGTATCATCTGCAAATTTGATCAGCATGCCCTCCACTCCTTCATCCAAGTCAGTGATGAAGATGTTGAATAGCACTGGGCCCATGACAGTATCCTGTGGCACCCCAATAGCCACTTCTCTCCAGGATAAAAAGCAGCCATTGGTGATCACCCTTTGGGTTCAGTCGGTCAACCAATTACAAATCCACAGAACAGTAGCCCTGTCCAGCCCGCATTTTACTAGCTTTTGTGCAAGAATGTCATGGGGAACTTTGTCAAAGGCTTTACTGAGGTCAAGATATGCTACATCTACAGCATTCCCTTCATCTATCAAGCTTGTAACCCTATCATAAAAAGAGATAAGATTAGTCTGGCATGACTTATTTCTGAGAAGTCCATGCTGGCTTCTAGTGATTACGGCATTGCTTTCTAAGTAATTACAAACTGACTGTTTAATGATCTGCTCTAGGATCTTTCCTGGAATTGATGTCAGGCTGACGGGCAATAATTATTAGGGTCCTCCTTTTCTCCTTCTTGAAGATGGGGATGATATTTGCCCTCCTCCAGTCTGCTGGGACTTCTCCTGTTCTCCAAGAGTTCTCAAAGATTATTGCAAGTGGTTCAGAAATGACTTCTGCCAGTTCTTTTAATATCCTTGGACGTAATTCATCTGGCCCTGGAGACTTGAATTCATCTAGTTTAGTCAGATATTCTTGTACTACTTCTCTACTTATTCTGTACTGCATTTCCCCCCCTTCCTCACCTGCTCCCCACGCCCCAGGTCGGGTACTTCTATCCTTCTGGGAGAAAACTGAGGCAAAGAAGGTATTGAGCAGTTCTGTCTTCTCACTTCCCCTCGTTATTAATTGGTCACCTTCTCCACACAGTGATCCTATCATTTCCTTGTTTTTCCTTTTGCTGCAGACATATCTAAAAAAGCCCTTTTTATTGTTTTTGATGTCTCTGGCAAGCCTGAGTTCATTCTGCGCCTTAGCTTTTCTGACCTTCTCCCTACATCTCCTGGCTATTTGCTTGAATTCCTCTTTGGTAGTTTCACCATTTTTCCATTTCTTATACATGTTTCTTTCAACACAGCTCAGCTGAGAGTTCTTTCGTCAACCATTCTGGTTTCTTTAGACACCTGCCATTTTTCCTCTTTTTGGCACAGTTTTCAATTTGCCTTCAGAATTCACTTTTAAGAAACCCCCATCTGTCATGCACTCCTTTCTCTTTTTTTCTTGCCCAAAATTTTAGCAATAACCCCCTAAGTTTAGAGAAATCAGGTGTCTTAAAGTTTAGGATGTGTGTCTGTCTACACTTGGCTTCCCCTTTCCCCACTGAATGACAAACTCCAAAAGAGCATGGTCACTCCCTCCTAAGGATCCCACCACCTCCACCTCATCAACTAGGTCATCCCTGTTGGTAGGACCAGTTTTAAAAATAGCCGATTCTCTTGTTGCCTCTTCCACCCTCTGGATCATGAAATTGTCCAAGGAAAGGGGGCCCTGTTGGACCTTGTGGTCTTTGAGAATTTGACTGCCAACAAATATCGGGAAAATTTAAATCTTTTAAACCCAAGTCTCTCCTTTTTGAATTTTGGTCATCTGCTCCAAAAAGGCCTCATCCAAGTCCTCAGGCTGGCCCGGAGGCCTTAGCAAACCCCCACAATCACATCCCTATTGTTTCTCACTCCCTTAATTCTCACCCAGATGCTCTCGATTTGGTTTCCCCAATTTAAGTCCTGGATCTCCACATAAAACCCCTTGATATATAAGGCTACTCCTCCTCCTTTCTTGTTTGGTCTATTTCCCCGAAATAATTACCCCCCTTTTTTTTTCCAATCATGAGATTCATCCCACCAGGTTTCAGTGATGCCTATTAAACCATATTTATTTTGTTGTACTATGAGTTGGAGTTCTTCTTGTTTTTCCCCATGCTCTGTGCATTGGTGTAGAGACACTTGGGACAATGTGCCCTTTTTGGAATTTCTGTACTAAAGTTACTTCCCCTCTCCCTGTTGGTCTCTAGTTCTACTTAGCCTGCCCTTTTATCATTTGGGCTATTTTTCACATTACTCACTGAACCTTCCCAAGTTTGCCCCCCCCAGTCAAACTCAGTTTAAAGACCTCCTGATCCGTTTTGTAACTGTTACAAAAACGTTCTGGCTGACAGTTGTAAGGTGCAGGCCATCCCTTCCCAAAAACCATCTTTGTGGAAATGGAGGCCATGATCCAAAAATCTGAACCACTCCCCCGCGGCACCATCTTTGGAGCCAGTTTTGATCTCCACTATTCTTTCCCTTCATGGGCCATGTCCTTCCACCAAAGAAGAGATGAAATGATAAACCCGTCACGAAGGGCCTTTAATCCTTCAGGGTGCAGTAAAAGCTGCACCTATCGTGTTATTGGTTCTGCGTGAAAACCAAAAAAGGGAAGGGGGTTTATGTCAGTGGGCTTGACCAGTCTATTAGCCTCTCCATTATGTCATTGATTTTGGCTCCAGGGAGACAGCACACCTCCCAGTTGATTCTGTCTGGGTTGCAAATATTTTTTCCCTCAGCAAAGATCCCCCCAAACCCCTAGAACGCATCTCCTCTGAGGCTTGTCTGGGGTTTCTTTTCAAGCAATTTCCCCCATGGCCGCCTGAACTTTCTGTTTGTGCAGGTGTTGGTGCTGATGCTGTTGGATGCTGTTCTGCTGGTGTTGGGGGGCCTGTTGCTGATGTTGGGTTTCCTCCAGATGATATTTCATGACCTCTTTCTGCTGTTCCACTTTGTCATTAATAAAGTCAGGAACTTGGAAGCGATTCTGTAGCTCAAGAGTCTCTGCATAGTACCTTGGCTCTCTGCTCCTGCGTGTCACATTCCTCCAAGCATCTGTCTTCCTGTTTCGTGAACTGGTTTCTTTGTCCAGTAGCTCCTCCATGCATTCCGTCTTTCAAGACCTTTTTCAAAGGTCCTCTCAGCCCTATCCAAGAACTCCTCTCCCTGCCTAATAATGCGAAGATTTGAAATGCGTGCCTCCAGCTGTTAACCTTCTCCTCCAAGAGGGCGAACAGCTTGCATTTGTACCCAGGGACATCTTGCGGCAGGAAAAGAAACATGCTGCAGATGTGGCAAGTGACTGCAGCAGCTCCCCCCTCCATACCTGATAGTTTAGATAGTTAAACTGAAACAGGTAAAACTAGGCTTTACCTTCAAAGTGCCCTGGTAAAATCTATGTCAACCCCCTGTTTGCCAAGTTCGTATTGTCAACCTATCAGAGAGAGGGTGGAATAATATAGTGCTTATAGTTACTCCTTCAAGGTGCCAACCCTACCTAGATGTTGTGGACAGGCAGATTGAATCTGGATGGCTTCAAGGAAGAAGCAATTAAGTCTTGCTAAGGTTAGGTAGTAAATGTAAAAGTGCATGCGCCGAAGGCGCGCGCCACTGGGAGCAGAGATAAAGAGCTGCTAGCTCCTCCCCTTAGCTCGTCAGTGAGTCAGCTAGGACTAATGGCTGCTGGCTCCTCCCCCTAGCTAGTCAGTTAGACCGTGTGCTCAGAGAGAGCACACAGCCAGAGAAAACAAACAAACAAACAAACAAACTCAGCCCCAGAAGCCTGTAAAAGACACCCGGTCAAGATGTCTTCTCAGACGCCGCTCACTTTCTGCTCTCTCCTCTGGAAATAAGCTTGAAGGCCACTGGGAGCAGAGATGAAGAACTGCTAGCTCCTTCCCCTAGCTAGTCAGTTAAACCATGTGCGCAGGGACAGCACACGGCCAGAGAAAACAGACAAACGAACAATGTTCATTTGGGCAGATGTTGGGCAAGATGTTGGGCAGAATCTTTTTGGGGACTTAGATCTTCATAAATAGGCTTACGTATGTGGGAATTAGAATTGCACAGTTGTATAACATCCATTTCCAGTAGTGGGCTGCTGTTACATTACTACATAGCAGAACCAACAAAGTAACTGATGCGTATGGGTACCCAATGCATAAAAGGACCAATGCACAATGGGACTGATGTGCATCAGATCAGTCCTATGTGCCTTGCATTGGTCTTGAAGTGCACTGGGCATCCATGCACACTGGGCACTTTTACCGATATCTTGTTACAATTCAGCTACATAGCTAGGTATATGTAAAGTTATCTAATGTAATAGGGCATATAGGATTCCAACAATAGACTGTACAATGAAAACTGTTTGCTGAGGTATAGGAAAAACTCAGGCAGTCCACTCAACACATGTACATGTAATAAAGAACCAGGAAGTGGCTCTCTTAAAGACAAAGAAGCCAGTTTTAACCCCCTCTATGGAATTAAGTCAAATGCTTAAACAGCAAAGGTCTTGACAAGGAGAAGTGTTGATGGCAGCAGTGTTGAGACTGATCATATAATTTTCAAGCAGGTTTTTATGACTATGCAGTATTTTAAAGAGGCGGACTCTAGACTGACTATAATTTTAACAAGAAGAGCCTTTTTACAACTGGCTTTTGTTTCCTTTACTAGTTGGGGAATCTAACTAGTAAAGGCATTTAAATAGCTCCTCAGTTTAAAGGCCTTTGTGTCAGTATGAACAAATCTTGTTCTGTGTAGCCATTTGAGGGCATCTGAAGAGCAAGGGTTACATCTTCCCATTATCATCATAAGTTTGAAAAACTAATTAAATCTTATGAACCATTGTAAATATTATATGGAGGCCTTTAAATATAGAGCAATAACAAGAGATGAGGGTAAGAAAATTTAATTTATCTTAAAAAAAATCTTTTTCTGAAGGGATTGAAAAAGAAGTTGATTTTAAAGGAGTGGGCAACTTTGGCTGGAATAGGGGACAGTTCTTCTGCCTGTAAAGGGTTCTGGGTTCCTGTACAGATTGTTCTTCCCAAAATGAAAATAATAATAATAATAATAATAATAATAATAATAATAATAATAATAATAATAATAATAATAATAGAAGTAATAGTAATGAAACAGGAAGTGGTCGGAAGTCCATTTCTGGTTTTGAAGAACTGCTTTTAAAAAGTTGATGGTGTCTGTCACCTATTTGGAAAGTACATTGGTGTTCTTGAAGGCTTTTAGGAGAGGCAAATACATTTCTTGCCAGAAAAAGAGATGGTCCGGGGGAACTTTAGGAGAATTGGAAGCTACAAAAGCATACTCTATAACTGCCCCAATTTGGTGGGAATAGTTCTGATTAATCTTCCGCCACCCCACTTTTTCACTAGCTTTGTCCCACTTTCTCTTTGCTCCTCTCACTCTCTTCTTCACCCTCAGCTTACTTTAATTGCTGCAAACTGAGTTCCAAGTGTTAAAAGTAGTTTGCACTGAATTAACTCAGCAGCAGAGAGGGGAGGGGGTGGAATCTCATCCTTCTCCATATGCTCCAGTAAAAGCAAACTGCTGCATGCAGCATGCTCTTATAGTATGGGTGTTCTTCCTCATTAATAACTTTTGCCTTCTTGTCCACTCTCTGACTTTTCTGAGCCACACGTGTCCCAGTTTCCACTTATGAAATGTTGGAAGAAATGCAGAGGCAACATTAAGGGATTGCATGCAGCCTCAGATTTGGCCCGTGCTCTAAAGAACAAATGAATAGAAAGAGATTATACTATTTCACATGTAAGAGAATTTCTGTCTCAATAAAAGGCCAAGAAAAAAGCAGGGATAGCTAGTGGGTCTGCCACCACAGAGGTAGTACATTCTTTTTGGATTTGATTACTGCTTCTCCTACAGTTGCCTAAAGCTGAACAGGAGCTGTGCAGTTGCTGGACGTGAGGCTGAAACCAGCAGAGCCCTCATACATCTCAGAACAGAAGAGCAGTGATGATGAAATCCATTCAGCCATGGTGTAAGATCCATCAGCTATCCCTGGGTTCAATGTTGCACATGTGTACCTGTGCAACATTTGACCAGTTCAAGTGTTCATTTGGTACCTGGCTAGGAGCACATGATATAGATTTATTTCCCCTTTCCCTCCCCATGATGGAAAGGAAAGTGTCAAATACTGTTGAAACTATATTCCAATGAAAGTGATGATCAAGCTTCACATAATAGGCAGCCCTTTCTTACCAGGGCTTCTGATTGCACCAAACTCTGCAACTGTGTTTAACAAAGTATGATTATAGCTCCTTTAAACACTTCCTTGGCAGAAGAGGAAAGGCAGGAATAGAGATCATAGCACATAGCTACTCCCGAACTCCCCCATAGATATCATCTATGGCCCTTTCCGCACCTTACCTTCTTCCGATGCTGGGGTGCGGGGATCGCGCGAGCAGCCTCCGGCGAGAGGCTCTCGTGTCCCTGCTGCTTCAGCTCTGCACGAGCTGCCTGCTCATGCGAGAGCCCTGCCTCTTCCTTCCTAGGCTGTGCTGGGGCAGGAAGAGTGACTGGTGCGGTTCCGGAGGGTCCACATGCCAGGTAAGTGCACGTTAGGCCCGGGAGCAATGCGCAATCACGCACCATTTTCGGCTTCCAGCTGAAAATGAAAAGGTGTGTGATCAGCGCCTGCCAGCCCGTGAGTGCATCATGCAGATCGCTCCTCACAATCGTGCGATGCTCCAGGCACCCTTTCGCATGGCAAATGCCATGCGGAAAGGGCCTATGTGTTACCCATGGTTCTACAGTGGCAGCTCCTCTGTCTCTGTAGCCCTGTTCAGAAGTTCATTTAAGTACCTACGTAGTGGGCTACACTTATAGAAATGAATTCCTGAATAGGCATATACAAAGGAGCAACACTTGTGTTTACATAGACAAGGAAACAAAACTTGTGCTTATATCTTAAAGCAGAGCTGTCTAATGCAAATGGGTTCCAGCTGAGCTCAGAAAAATTACCTTGCAGTACAATTCCCTAAAGTCTCTGGGAGTGCTTTTAAGGTGTGAGTGGGCGGGCTCAGCGTTGGCAGGCAGATTCTTATTCATTTTGTCCACTTCCTGATACTTCTTGTTGTTGTTAAATGCTGCCCAGTCGATTTTGACTTGTGGTGAACATATGAAAAAGAGACCTCTAAGTCACCCTGTCATTAACAGCCTTGCTCTGGTCTTGCAGGTTCAGGGCAATGGCTTCCTTGATTGAGTCTATTCGTCGGTAATGTGCTCTTCCTCTTTTCCTACTGCCTTCTACTTTGCCAAACATTATTGGGGGTTTTCTAGTGAGTTATGCCTTCTGATGGTATGTCCAAAGTACAACCATCTAAATTTCACCATCTTGGTTTCCAGAGAGAATGATTTGCTTTAGGGCCTATTTATTAGTCTTTTTAACAGTTAATGATATCTGCAGAACTCTTCTCCAGGATGACATTTCAAATGAGTTGATTTTCTTCCTATCAGCTTTCTTCACTGTCCAGCTATTACAGCCATACATAGAAATTGGAAATATAATGCCATGGACAATTTCAGCTTTAGTACTGAAATATATACCTTCAAGATCTTCATAGTTACACTTCCAAGTCCTAGTTTTCTTCCAGTTTCTTGACTGCAGTCTCTGTTTTAATGACTGAGCCAAGATATGGAAAATGTCTTCATTGTCTATTTTAAATTCATGTAAATCATCTGTGGCCATTATATTTGTTTTCTTAATGTTCAGTGTAAACCAGCCTTTGTAATTCTTTCCTCACTTTCTTCAGTAATCATTTCAACTCTTAGCTATTTTCTGCTAACAGTATGGTGTTATTGAATGTCTTAAATTATTGATGTTCCTTTCTCCAATTTTCATGCCTCCTTCCTCCAAGTCTAATCATATTTTACATATGATATGTTCAGCATACAAATTAAACAGATAAGTTGATAAAATACAGCCTTGCTTGACCCCCTTGCCAATTGGAAACCATTCAGCTTCTCTATATTCCATCCTAACAGTAGCCTCTACAAGTTACACATCAGGACAATTAAATTTTGCAGCACACCCATTTCTTTAAGAGTGATCCATAGCTTTTCATGATCTCCAAAATGAAAGGCTATAAAACACAGGCTGATTTTCTTCTAAAATTCTTTGGTGTGCTCCATTATCTAAAGTACGTTTGCAATATAATCCCTAGTGCCTCTTCCTTTCCTGAAACCAATTTGGACATCTGGCATTTTTCACTCCATAAATGGTAGAAGTCTTTGTTGTGGAATTTTGAGCATCACTTTGCTTGCATGGGAGGTTAATGCAATGGACCTGTGGTTACTGCAGCCTTCTGGTGTCACCTTTCTGGGGGATTAGAATGTACATTGAGCATTTCCAATTTTGGGCATGTCAACAGCTGAACATCCTTTCAGTTTGGGTCCAATTGTGACATCAGCCACAGCACTACTCATAGTTGTCCTGTAAATAGCTTGTTGAGTTCTATCCCACTTGGCAGTTTCATCTTCTGGCATATCTCTTGTTTCATTTTGGTGTGGTTTTTTTATAAGGAATTTTTATTAATTTTCCAAAATACATAAAAGCATATATATATATATAATTATTATAATCCCTCCATTCCCCCCACTTCTATATATCTAAAATTTTCCAGTTGAATCCTTCTTCTCCCTTATACATAATCTTTGTCAAATACCCCAAAATACTCAATCTGCAAACATTTACATATTTAACCAGAGCATTACCCTTTTCCATTCTCTTTCAAAATTCTGAACCATTTTATTCTTAAGGGAATATGCTAGTTTTTCAATCTCTACCATGTCTAACATTTTAAATTTCCATTCATCTAATTGAATATTTGTTTTATCTTTCTAATGTTGCGCATAGGTCAACTGTGCTGCTATAATCAAATGCAATAATATCTTCTGTTGTCTTCTAATCTTCCAGTTCTGACCTAATATATTCAATAAGTAGAATTCTGGTACCATTTCAAAATTAACTTTACAAATTTTTTGAATTTCATCATAAATTCCCTTCCAAAATTTCTTAGCCTTTGGGCAGGTCCACCACATATGAAAACAAGTCCCCACCTTTCCAACATTTCACATCTCCATTTTTGGTTATTTTTTTAATCTTTCTGGAGTCATATTCCACCTATGTAACATTTTATAGTAGTTTTCTCTTAAATTTGGAGTAAATTTTATATTTGTTTTCCATACTTTTTCCCAGGCATCTAACTCGATTGGATGACTTATATTTTGAGCCCACTTAATCATTGACTCTTTTATTGAATCAGATTTGAAATGCCTTTTTAATAATAATTTGTAAAGTTTCAAAATTCTCTTCTTTTGGTGTTCTTTCAACAATTGATCTACTTCATTTTCCTGTCTTTCAAATCCATATTATTTTTGGTCCATTTTGTACCTTTCTTTCAACTGATGCCAGGGGAACCAGTTTAATTCATGTCCTTCAGCTTTTAACTCTTCTATCGACTTCATTTTTGGATTCTCTCTTTCCTATTTTAATATGTCTTGGTAGGTCAGTAACTTTCCTTGTTTCATCACCGTAATCTTATAAGCTTCTTGGAGGGATGTCCAAGTTGGGAGTTTTATATAATATTTCTGTTTTATTTGGAGCCAGATCTTTAATAAAGTTTTTCCGATGCAATGATTATTAAAATCTTTGTTCACCACTAATTTATTATAGCATAGGTAACCATGCCATCCAAATCTGTTATCACTTTCTTCCAAATCTTTTAAAGTAGATTTCTCTAGTATAATCCGATCTTTAATCCAGTCTAAACAACATGCATAATAATACATCTTCAAGGACAGCACTTCCAACCCTCCTCGCTCTTTTGCATCTTGTAATACTTTAAATCTTATTCTTGGTTTTTTGCCTAGCCAAATAAAATTCTGAAGCTCTTTTTTCCACTCTTTAGATACTCTCCAATTTCCAATTATTGGTAGATTTTGGAAAAGAAACATAAGTTTAGGTAATAGAGACATTTTAAAAGTGTTAATTCTTCCTAGAAACAATAAATTTAATTTAGTCCATTTTTCCATGTCGCTTCTAATGTCTTTCCATATTTTTTTGATAATTATTACCAAATAAATCTTGATTTTTCTTTGTAATAATTATTCCCAGATATTTAATTTTGGTAACTAATTGACATTCTGATATTTTTTCCAATTCCATTTGCTGCTTTTTCGTCATGTTTATTGTCATTATTGCTGTCTTTTCTTTATTCATTCTGTATCCTGCTACCTGTCCAAATCCTTGTAAGATTTCCAACAATTTCAAAATTGAGTCCTTTGGCTCTTCTAGAAAGACAACCACATCATCAGCGAAGGCTCTTAATTTCAACTCTCTTTTCTTAAGTCTCAGACTTTGTATCTCTGAGTCCTCATTTATCTTATTTCACAAAATTTCCAGGACTGCCATAAAAATTAATGGAGACAGTGGACATCCTTGTCTCACCCCTTTTGTTATGGGGAAGCTTGCTGATGTGTCCCCATTTATTAACAGTATTGCAGATTGATTCTGATAAATCTTATCAATATATTTACAGAAGTCCTCCCCTAAATTATATTAGTTCAATATCTCCTCTACAAATAACCAAGAGATGTTATCAAAAGCCTTTTCTGCATCAAGAAAAATCAGTGCAGCTTTCTTTCCAGGAATTTTGTCATAATGCTCAATTGCATCAAGTATTGTTCTCATATTATTCCTCATGAACCTCCCAGCTAAAAAGTCCATCTGGTTGTCTTTCATCTTATCTTGTAATACTTTCCTTAGCCATTTTGCCAGAACTGAGGCAAAAAAATTATAATCTGTATTCAACAGGGAGATTGGTCAATAATTCTTAACTTCTCTCATATCTTTTCCCTCTTTTGGTATCCCTTGTTTCATTTTGGATTCTCTCATCATAGGGTTTTTTGCAGTAAAATATTTTCAAAAGGAGGTTTACCATGCCTCCCTCTAGCAGTACGAACAAGTGTTAACTATGGTGCCACTGCCATTATCTCTAAAAGATCTTCTGCCATTGTCATACGTGCACACACACCTGCTGCTTCCCAGTAGCTGCTTGGCACATTTAGTTTGGCTGCTCTGCAAAAGCCTATCTGACATAGAGGAAACTACCAGCAGTATAGGAACACATGATCCCACCACTGCAGAAAGATAGTGCCACTAATGGAAGGACTTGTAGGTGCTAAGCAAATTACTTTCCACATCCGTCACCACTGAAACATCTTTAAATATGAAGGCTTTTACAAGTGTAATGTAACATATCCACCATATGCTTAGTGTAGCTTACTCTCAAGTAAATGTGCATTGAATTGATTGCAGGCAATCTTTATTATCCCTAGGAAGGCTCAACAACCTTCACTGTCTTAATACTTCCTAGTGTTTGATCATTCAGTACACTTGCAATTGATGATGCCTCAGGGGTTTGAGCTACATAGGAATCTTGGTGGTCCGCTTGTGCCAGATCATTTCAGGGGGCTTAGCCTCCCCCTAGCCTCATCCTGAGGTGGCGTCTTGAGTTCACCACCCTTGTTTTGGCATCTATGCAGCTCACAGAATCCTAGACTGGCTATGCTAGTTGAGGGATTCAAAGTAAGCACTTTTTGGATTTTCTTCGGCTTATCTGAATTGCCAGGATCACCAATCTTGTGCTTTGGGATCATTATTCAACAGCAAGACCACTTTGCTATCTACAGCCAACAGCTGAATATGAGATAGTGCAAGCAGCATGAGGTAGCACCAGATAGTGTAAGCAATGTCAACAGCATGAGAGCCAGCACCAGATACTACAAGCTGAATGAGCAGTGCTGGGAGCCAGCAGCAGATCATAAACAGATAAACAGGTAAGTAATATGCTGAAATAATAATGGCATTCCTACTACATTAGTCACAAAACGGTAACTGAAAATTTAATATACACAAATTGTTGGCTCAGCCAAATACAGCACAAAATGTTGACTGTATGCTCTTACAATACATGAATGAAATTCAAGCAATAAGAACCACTTAACAGTGCCCTTTCCACACCCTATCTTTCAGCAGAGTCCTCCAGTGGGGATCCCAGCACTGACTCTGCCAGATGGAGACCATGACAAGAGTGCTCCCCTCCATACCATATGGCTTTGTCATGAAGGAAGCGCCATAGTCATGCCTCTTTCTTGTGCAGTGCAGCCAGGTATCTTCACTTCCTGAGCTTCTGCAGGACAGGTAAGTCAGCAATGGTGGCGTGATTGCAGTTCATTGACAGGGAAAGCCCATCAATGATTTAATCCATGATTGTGCCACGTGGGGATGGGAGAAGGATGGGGCTGCAATGATTAAGGCCATTTCTGCAGTACATTGTTATAGTGCTATTATTCCACTTTCAACGTTCTCTGGAATCCTGGGGTTTGCAGTTTAGGGAGGGGCATTTAGAATTCTCAGCCAGAGAGCTGAGAAACTACAAACAGCCAGTAACAACCACTTGACAGAGAGCTCTTCTGACAGAAAGAGATAACTCACAAACTGGCAAGTTAGCCAGCAGCAGATACCACGAGCAGAGTTAACAGCATGAGCTGGGAGGCTTATGTTGGGAGGTAGCACTGATACTCTGAGCAGAGCGAGCAGTACTGGGAGCCAGCAGCAGATACTGCGAGCAGCAGGACACACCATGAGTAGCATGAGCATCATGAGGGGGAGTCTGTGTGTATAATTAAAACCACGTAAACTGAACGTGGATTTAAATGCAAGGCCTATTGCATGGGCAATGGTCATGGCTGGGAGATTCTAGCCAGAATCCTCTTTTTGGGAGAATGAAAAGAAAGCTTGCATGACCACCAAAGAAAACTGCCCTGCCAGCTCCTGAGTATCTCACGAGTCAGGAAAGCAGCTTTGTCTCTTGACAGAGACAACTTCCTATGGTCCCTCCTCCCCAGCCACCACTGCAGTGTCCACAGCCATTTTACCTAGGCTGCTTGGCTACCACCAACACTGGCACAGTTGCACCAGCCAATAGGACTGTGGTCAACAGGAAGTGTAGTCTTAAATAGTCACTTTCCAGAGCTCTGGGTTGTAGGATGAAATTATGATGCAGCAGAAGCCCACTCACAACTTTTATCAACAAGAACAACAACAAAACCTCCTTGCTTTTGACACCAAACTATCAATCCACTTCAAACTAAAGCTAGGGGAAAACAGATATCATTTGAGCAGTTTTCACATGTTGTCTATTCTTCAGACATTTGAAATATTTAAAGCAGGAGTGTGAATACAGAAAGATTTCAGCCTTCTTGCTCTGACCAAACAGAGTATAGTGAATATGTGGAGGAGGAAAGCAGGATCATGGTGACCATATGTCTTATTTTACAGAGGTTAATTCTCTGTTTGAAGAATTGTTAGCAAATACTTCCTATTTGAAGGTATCCTCTAAATCAAGTGTGGGCAACTACAGCAGGTATAGGTGGCAGTTTTCTGTTTCCCTGATTGTCTAGGGTAGTGGTTCTCAAATTGAGATCTTCCAGGTGTTCTGGACTTCAGCTCCCAGATCATTGGCCAAGCTGGCTGGAGCTTTTGGGAGCTAAAATCTTGGACGTCTTTAAACAGAAGTTGAATGGCCTTGCTTCAGGAGTCCATTAGTTGTATATTCCTGCTTGGCAGGAAGTTGCACTAGAAGGCCCTTGAAGTTCCTTCTAAATCTATGATTCTATGAAATCTCAAACACCTGGAGGACCAATATTTGAGAACTATTGCTCTAGGGCTGCACGAAATGCCAAAACATTAGCATCCTGGAAATGGCTAGAAGTCCATTTCTGGTTTTGAAAAAAATAAGTGCAGGGCCTCACTGCAGCTTTTTAAGAGGTGAATTGCCACTCTTGGATGGTCCTAGGACAAGCATTTCATCCTCTTTTGGGGGGAACAGACAGGGGGCTATAGGGGGAATGCAGAGGGATTGAAGGCTACGAAAACATTTTTGGGGAATCACTTGTAGCCCCATAGGTGCTCTTTGTCCACCCCAGTCTAATGGAAGGGTAGTCTGCTTGAATTCTAGCTTAAAAATAAAGAACCGTAAAGGGGCCTTCAAATCACCCTTTCACATTTAGCACCTGGAGATCAGATACACCAAGCGCACTTGGCCACAGTCTTCCTCTGCCATGCTGAGAGGTATTGTATTTCTATTTAAAACATGTCATTCTTTTTCTTTTTTCTTTTTTGACTGCCTGGCATATTGAGTTTTAAGCTGAAGGAGAGAGATTGTTCCTTTGATGTGCTTCGCTAAAAGGCCTGGCAAAGAGTATATAAAGCATTTTAGTAATTAAGAATTATGGATTCAAAGGCAAAGCTCTTCGCACCTCCAAGCTCAGCCAAAGTCTTTGAAAAGCCCTCTGCTGAAATGTACTTCTAAGAAGAAATTATGTTGTAAATTATTTTTATGGAATGTTCAGTTGTTAGGTGAATATTTAGGTTGCAGTTCACAGAAACCTCCCTCCCTTGGAAAATAAATGTTTTCCTTTCCCAGATTTCTCTTTGTCAGCATTTCTAACCATTAAAAAAAATGACAAAGTTTTGTGGGTGAATGCCAGTGGAGACAGCTGTGTTTTATTACCGAATACTTCTGGTGCTATGTTTGGCACCAATCCTGTTTATATTGCTAGCAAGACTTCATGTGATTCTTTGCTAGGTTTGGTGTTTAAACTTAAAATGGCTGATATGGCTGGTAATTGATTCCATTCCTACGTCTCTCTTGGACCAACACTCAAATGAGAATTTAGTACTGTGAGAGCAATGGAGCCATTCCATCCTGCCAATTCAATAACAAGAACTCCACAGCAAGACTCTTTTAAAGCTCTATGGTTAGTCTCTCAAAAATGCTAACCTCATCCCATCTGTCCCTGTCTCTGCAATTTGTGTTCAGTTTAATTCTTTGGCTCAATTGACCTTTTCCAAAGTTAGAGAAAATATCTCAGCACCCATCTCTTTCTGTGGTAACATCTCAACTGTGGGACTCCATCCATGAGGAGGTTAGACTGGCTTTTCACTTGTTTGCTTTTGGGCAGATAGTAAAAACTTTTCTATTTTGTTCCACCTTTGAAGATAGTAAAAGAATTACAGATAGGTGGGTTTCCCAGCTGGTCTTGTAATTCCACTGAATAGGGGGGACTTGATCTTAGGATATTCCAGTACCAACAGAACTCACCTGTACCTCCTAAGCAGGTAGCTATCCACCTGATATTGAAGTTCTTGCCTCAAGAAATGTATAAAAATGCATTCAAAATTTATATTTATGGAGATAGAATATGTTTAGGATTACATATATTAAAAAAAATAAAGATATAGGAGGAATTGTTACTGCAGTTTAGGCCTACCTGGCGATAGCACCTGATATCATTTTTGGTATCATAATTCGGTCTTACCATACCACCCCTCTCCATGTGTTTGTGAGGCCCCCAGACAAGCACGAAACTAGGCTCAGCCATCAAATGCTGCAATATCTCAAACAATAAAGGCACGCCAGAAATAGCCAGATCGCAGCTTCAGGGACCTCCCCGGCAAACACTCTCATTATGTATGCACACTGTTTACAAAGGACTCCCTGCCCCGATCAGGTAACTTGGCAAGATAGAAGCTTAAAGGCCAAGCACTGAGCATTTGCATACAGTCTACCTCTTTGTCAATTCGGACTTAACTCAATCATGCTAAATTGTGACCTTTTGGAGACATTGTCTCACACTCAAAACTTATTGTTGTCCCCGAGTAAGGCATAGCCTGCAGTCACACTTCTCCCTATAAAAACCCCTGATTCTGAGACCTTCCTTGGATCGCTCCCGAGTACCAACCACCTTGCTACCTCATTGCTTGGCGAGCTTCCCCTCAGCTCCACGTGCTGAGATACACCAAACCCCTGCATCGCTCTCTATCTTCTTCCAGGCTTCAGGAACAGGTGTCGTATCACCCGAATCAACTATCCCCCTGAAAATCCTGCTATTTTACTCACACCTTTATTTTCCTTAGTTATCTCTCTGTGTGTGTTGCTTACATTGTGTGCCTGCATTTAATAAAAGATCATTCATTATTTTCAAACCGGTCTGCTTCTTGACTTGGCCTGATCCCGCAGACACTGGGTTACAAGATCCTGCTAAATTACCCTGCTTCTCATAACGCTAAGCAGTGCTCTGAGCTAATTTTCCCCACCTATAGTAGAGCACATTTTGGAGTCCCTCCTAGGACCCCCAGTAAACAGGGTAACAGAATATTTTGAGAAAACATACATCACCAAATGCATACTTAGAGAAAAAAAAACATTTCACACTCAAATATGCATTTAAATACAAGTTTTCAGGAAGATTTTTTTAAAACACACATGTGCACAGGGGTGGGTGAGGGAAGGAGGGAAGAAAATGAAGTGAAGCCATTTAAGAATGACCACAGGCAAAAGAGACATAGACCAGAAACAGGATCTATCTATCCTTTCTCAAGACAATGGCCTCTATCTGCATGTCTTGCATGGAAATTTACTTTCAAAAAGTAGCTAGTGAATCTAAAAGTGCAGCACCAAGCTGGCAACAAGCCTCACCCTCAGCAACCAGACATTTGCTAAAAGTCCATCTGAATTAAAAGTCTTTACTGGCTAGCTTAAGAATAACAGGGAAGGGGCCATCAAAGCCTCCCCGACAAGGAGTTCTAGAGTCTAGCAGCAGGGGCCCATTCACATTAAACAATTATAGCACTATTATTCCACTTCAACTGCCATGGTTCTCTCCTATGGAATCTTGAGACTGGCAGTTCAGGGAGCAGCACTTAGACCTCTCAGCCAGATAGCCCCACTGCCTCACCAAATAAACTCCAGGATTCCATAGAATGCACCCACGGCAGTTAAAGTAGAATAAAATACTATAATTGTATAGTGTGAGTGGGCCTAAGGACTTTTCCTTTCTGTGCTAGCACTGCAACAATATTTTCCCCAGTCTTCAAGTGCTTCTTGCTCTTTCAAAAAACCTCTCAAGAGTCTTCTTTGCTGCTCTGTATTCTTTGAGCTTCCTCCCAGTCTAATTTTAGCTCAGGGTATATACTATGCCCTACGTAGAGAACTATTGGGGAGTCACTCTTACAGTTGCTCTCCATCTCCAACAGGTATCTGTATACAATAGCCCTGGATTTTGCAGAATTCCAGATTGTGCATGCAGAGCCTGCACACTTACAGTGTAGAGATACAGGGGGTCTGTTTGTTGTGTGTAGTGGAGCTAGCTCAAGCCAATTTGCTACCTGAAACTAAACAGCATAAGGCACTATACTCACATCAAGATGCTAGCGCTGAACACTTGGGCCCTTTCCGCACCTTACCTTTTCTTCGGTGCTGGGGTGCAGGGATTGCATGAGCAGCCCCCAGCGAGAGACTCTCGTGTCCCCACTGCTTCAGCTCCACACGAGCTGCCTACTCCTGAGCAGCTAGTGCGAGAGCCCCACCTCTTCCTTCCGCAGCTCAGCCTGGGAGTTTCCCAGGCTGCGCTGGGGCAGGAAGGGCAACCGCCGCAGCTCCAGAGACTCCGCACATACGGCGAGAGTGCGTGGGGCCCTGGAGCAATGTGCGATCGCACACCATTTTCAGCTTCTAGCCAAAAATGAAAAAGTGCATGAGCAGTGCCTGCCAGGCCCTGGAGCATCGTGCGATTGTGAGTGCATTGTGCAGATCGCTCCTCACAATCATGTGACGCTTGAGGGGCCCTTTCGCATGAGAAATGCCATGTGAAAAGGGCCTTGGTATCAGCAACAATGCCATAATGATGTCTCCTTCATCTCCTTGGATCACTGATGGGCAGTTAATTCACAGGAGAAGTTAATTTGTTGTAGCAGAGAGATGGGAAGTGAAGCAACTTTGCGAACTCTCTTGAAAGATCAGTTCCATGAGGCCCCTCCTCTCCCTGAAATATTCCTTTTCCAAATGGCTGTTTTAAGTACTATCAAACTCTAAAATTTATGTTTGAGTTCCCTTCATTCCTGTCCACTATTTTCTCCTTTTGTGTTATGTCCTCACCTAAAGATTGGGGGGAAAATGGTTCACACAGTTAAAGAAACAAATACATATTAATAAATACTTTCAGTGTTCTCCACCTGTTCAAACCAGGAAATAGTGACTCTCATGCCTGCGCCAGTGCAGATATTAACAACTTGCTTATCCCCCACCTGTTTACTCTCTATATGCTAGAACAAGAAATGGTGACTCCATCAGTATCATTATGTAGCCTCATGTGATTCATGTCATATGAGTACAGGTTGAGTACCCCTTATCCAAAATGCTTGGGACCAGAATTGTTTTGTATTTCAGATTTTTCTCCCAGATTTTGGAATACCTGTATTTGCATATACATAAAATACAGTGCTGTATAGGAGATCTCCCGGGAACCTGTGATAGTGAGCAGGAGCACTACAGTTTCCGCTTTGCCCTGAGCGCTAGGCTTGGATTTGCACCACTTCACAGATCCTCAAATTTCTCTGCAGTCGTGTGTCTCATTCATCTGCTACTTGTGTTGTGCATGAGATGCAAGGCTGGGGAGAGACTGAGGATCTGAGAGACAAGTGAGTAGGAATGCCACAGCCACCATCTTGAAGACAGAAGCTGGCAGCTGGTGGCAAAAAGCTTTGATTTTTGGAGGTATCTAGATTCCAGATACTCAACCTTGATGTATGATGGCTACTCTCTCCCTCCCTCTCATTCTCTTTGTTTAATACCTTCTTTCTCCTTAAATTATGTCAAATGGATGTCATTGGGGCCCATTCATACTATACAATTATAGCACTATGGCCATTTCTGCACTACACTGTTTATAGTGGTATTCTTCCACTTTCAATAACCTGTAGAATTCTGGGGCTCTCTAGCTGAGAATTCTGAATGCCCCTCCCTAAACTGCAAGCCCCAGGATTCCATAGGATATTGTAAGTTGAATAATAGCACTATAACAGTCTAGTGCAGAAATGGCCTATGATTCTATTTTAACTGCCATAGTTCTGTCCTATGGAATTCTGGAATTTGGAGTTTAGGGACTATTTAGAATTCTCAGCCAGAGAGCTCTAGAGCTCCCTAAACTCCAGACCCCAGGATTCCATGGACTTTTGCCATGGCAGTTCAAGTGAAATATGGGACTACAGCTAGGCAGTGTGAATGGGCCCCAGGGGAAGGCAAGGCACTAGGAACTGACTAGTGGAGGAAAACAAACAGACAGAGGCAGCAAGCACCACTACATGGCCACCAGCCAGATCAAGAGCTCATCCAGAGTTTGGAAACTTTAGGGAACTAAAATTCCCAGAATTTCCCATGGTCATACTCATTGGTGATTATGGCAGATGTAATCCCCCAAAAGTAATTTGCCTAATATCCATGGCTATAGAAGGAAGAGTGGTCAGAGCTGCCTTCAGCCTTCCATTCATTGCCTGATCCTTTTGTTTCGTAGTGTGTCATTGTAGGGATGAACATGATGTGTAGGGAGGAGGAGGAGAGCACATACGTGCCTGAACACATATACGATGTCATACCTTCCCTCAATATGCATGCATGTGATAGGACAGTGGTGGGTAACTATCAGAAGTTAGTGGAACATATTGGACCACAGGGGCCCTTGGGCGGCTGCACCCCTCATTTGTACACCACCCTGAAAAATATCTTGGTTTTGCCCAAAAACGCAATAAGATTTTGTTTTCCTCATCACTATCAAAAGTCAGTCCCTTGGCTTTTGCAAACACATATATTTAGAGCAGAAGACCTCAGTCAATATGAGCAATTTCAATAGCACAGATCAGAATTTAGGAATTTATTACCTATCATATGTAGAGAATGTGTAGCCCTCCAGATAAAGGCAATGATAACGGATTATGAGAATTACAGTCCAACAATCCAACAAGATCTAGAGGGCTACCTATTCCCCATTCCTGTCATCTCTAATAGATCTTTGAAGTCCTATACAGACAAGAGAGAATTCAAGTGTCCCGTTCATGTTCATGGTTTCCTTCCCTCTGAAAGATTTTCCAGACTATGATCTGGCGTGATGCATGCTCTTTACTTTTAACAGTCTCCTGCTAAATATCTGTAAGGTTGAGTACGTTGGTTTTCAGGAATTATTTTCATTGTAAACAGACCAGTCCCTTAGCAATACACACACAACCCTTGTGATCTCAGTATCTAGTAGACAGAAGACCACAGCATACCAGGGTCAGGTGATGTTATTCATCTTATTTTTTTTTCCAGAGACAAAATGGTGATTGGTTATTTCATTCCCAAGAGTTAAACACTTTCAACTGGGTGGTCCTCTTAGGTCATCTATAGAAAACTGCTGGACAGTCATTGAGGTCTATCAAAAGACAGCCATCAAAAGCGGGAATGGAAACCCCATGAATCAACACTGTGCTAGGCTTCCTAAATACCACCTATCCCTTGACTTTTGCAAACACGTCTATTTAGAGCCAAAGACATATTCACGGAAGGAGGAAACCAATCGTTCCATGCCACCCAATACGATTGTGACTAAAAATACCAAGCTTTCATTTGGAGTTGTCCATAGGCACCTGAGAGATGGTTGAGCAATGAAATTAGAATGTTTCTTTGTGTGCGCTGTTATGTTTTAGAAAGCAGGAAAGATCATTTGATCTGTCAATGGCTACAGAGGTCATGGATAGGCTAACAAATCAACCCTTTCCCCTCAAAGTACTCTATGTACAAAAGAGAGGACAATGGAAACAACGTCTTGTTCATATTTTCTCACCCAATATAATGTGTTTGTCCTAATATAGTCTGTCTTTCAGATAAAAGGAGGAATAAAGTCTTCATTGGCCATTAATTGCCCCATTTAACAAACCCTGTTGTTATTTGCCATCAAGTTGACTTTGATTTATGGAGATCCTATCAACGTGAGATCTCCAATGGCCTGGTCACCAACAGTGTTTCTCTGGTCTTGCAAACTCAGGGCTGTGTTCTTCTTAAATAAAATCAATCCAACTGTAATGCAGTCACTATCTCTTCCTACAGCCTTCCACTTTATCAAGTATTCAAGTATTATTCTTGTTTCTAATGAGTCACATCATCTCATGGTGTGTCCAAACTATGAGAGCCTCAATTTAATCATCTGCATTTCTAGAGAGAGTTTAGGCTTGATTTGCTCTAAGGCCCATTTATTTGTTTTTTTAGCAGTCCACTGTAGTTGTAGAACTCTCCTCAAGCACCATACATCAAATGAATTGATTTTCTTTTTATCAGATTTCTTCATCGTCCAGCTTTCACAACCATACATAGATATCATATACAAAAAACTTACTTGCTTCTTCTTCATTATTATGATAATACTATGGATGAGAAGATAGATGTTCACTCTCATTTAACAGTCTATTCATAAAATCCAGAAAGTACTCCCAGCTCATATAGACCTTAAGAAGCTGCCCTCTACCCAGTCAGACAACTTGCCTTCAAGCCCATTGTTGTCTGCTCTGTCAGTGGTTTTCCCATCATATTTTCAGCTAAGATGCTGCAGACTAAAGCTAGGAACTTGTGCGTACAAAGCATGGCCTCTACTACTGAGTTGTGATATCTCTCCCTAAACTTTTTCAGAACATTTTGGATGCTGTATTACCAACATTAATGTGCTAATGGTTTGGGGTTATCAAATCCAAACTCATTCATCTTCCTGGGAAACTGTTACACATTTCCAGTGTTGATGAATCAACCATTTTGCCATTATTCTTCCACCCTGCAAATTCAAATTCCAAATTACTAATAATCCAGTCCAAGAATGGTAAAGGTTGCTTTTGCATGTCTGTGTGAAGATGAACTAGGAAATGAATTAGCAGCCCAATCAACTAAATACTAATTATTTTAGTTGGGTTCTAATGTTCTAATTTTCACCAGGGGAATCCTCAGGGAACAGCACAGTTGTTCATTTCTAAAAGCTATTTTGGTATCTCTGTGTCACAGTGGAAATGGGGGGGGGTGAGAAAATACTGGAGACGGCTTTCCAATGGGGGGGGTGAGAAAATACTGAAGACGGCTTTCCTTTTACCAGTGAATAACTTTTTTCATATCTTGTATTTCCTCTCAAAAGACACCTACACAGAAGTTTGGGATCTATTCAGATTTTGGAACTCAGCTCTAAGCAAAAGTGCTAACTTAGCAGCCTTGTGCACAATGCTTCATTAAGTCCTTTAGGAAGGCCTGAAATCAGATCCCTGCACTGTCTCTCCAGTACCACCATTGTACACAGTATTCTTCAAAATTTACCTTTCTTCAACTTGGTGGTGATTGTTCTGATTTTCCAGAGCAGAACAACAATGGAAGAACAATGCAGCAGGGATAATCATAGCAGCAACAGACCACAGGAGAGAAGAAGCTGTAGGTAAATGGATGGAGTCTATGAGATTAAGCATACACACACAGAGAGACACAAATCCTTCAATTTCACTCTCTAATCCAGCCAATATTTTGCTTTAGCCCTAGTAAACATGCTTATAGTTGATTGACTAATCAACAAGGTTGAGGATTAAGTTCAAAACATCTGGAATACAAAATGTCCTGGAACTGTGGCTAAATCTATTAGATTGCAATCCTACACTTGTCAAACTCCGAGAAGGCATATTATGTCTCAGTACATATAAATTAGAATCCCCTTTCTGTGGCTATTAGCAACGGAACGTTTTTGTTCAGGAGCAATATGCCATAGAATACAAACTGCTGCGGAAATACAGTGGGTAATGCTTTCCTACCTTGTTTTTGGTTTCCTGAAGATTTCTGACTCCCAAATTGTCCCTCTACTGCCCCAGTGAGGATTATTTTCAGTCTCAGAGCCCTACTGGGAGAAAAACAGAAAGATGAAAAGTAGTTTGAGATTTATTTGCTAATCTAGAATGGCCAGGATCCTGCATCATAGATGTAGTTATGAATGGGCAACTATGTATCATTCCCTGACCCTGCCTCCCAAATGTACCTTAACACCCAGCAGCCGCACTGAGCAACAGAGGTCTTTTCTGCTGGTGATTGGGGCACAGCAGAATGATAACAAGGAGTTGTGACAGGTATCTTGCTTCCTGTTGTCGCACAGCAGCTTGCTACTTGGAAAGGGCTTGAAAAGTGATCCCGCCTGTACCCCAATTGCCAGCAGAACAGACTTCCATCACTCAGCGTGGCTGCTGGCTGTTAAGGAAGGTTCAGTAGGGGGCAAGGTTTATTGTGGCAATAGTGCCATGAAGACCAAACATGAAGGCCAAACAGTTAAAAATGTGTCAAGCTGAGCTTATTCATTAGTAGCTGCTCAAAAAGATGCCAGCAAATATTAGCAAATTTATCATCTTTTATGAGAAAGGGTATCTCAAATACTCTGCTGAAAAAATGGTTTACCACAATGACTTTTTTCACCGCTGTCCAACTGCAAAAAGGCCTGCACTTTTTTCATTGACAACAGCAGCAATAACAACATCAACAAAATGCTGGCTCCCCCCCACAAAGAAGTATTGTGGACAAACACCATTGTTGTTGTTGTCGTTGCTGCGTGCCTTCAAGCTGTTTCTGACTTGTGGTGACCCTAAAGGTGAACCTATCATGGAGTTTTCTGGGACTGAGAATGTATGATGTACCAAAGGTCACCCAGTGGGTTTCCATCGTTGAGCAGGAAACTGAACCTTGGTCTCCAGGGTTGTAGTCCAACGCTCTCTCTCAACACTCTGGCCCTTTCCACACCTTATCTTTTTCTGGCGCTGGGGTGCAGGGATCACGCGAGCAGCCTCTGGCAAGAGGCTCTCGCGTTGGGGTCCTTCGGCTCCGCATGAGCTGCCTGCTTGCGCGAGAGCCCCGCCTCTTCCTTCCACAGTGCAGCCTGGGACTTTCCCAGGCTGTGCTGGGGCAGGAAGCGCGACCGGCGCAGCTCTGGAGGCTCTGCACGCCAGGTAAGTGTGCATGGGGCCCAGGAGCAATACGCAATTGCGCACCATTTTCGGCTTCCAGCCGGAAATGAAAAGGTGCGCAATCGGCACCTGCCAGCCCCTGGCGTATTGCGTGATTATGAGTGCATTGTGCAGATCGCTCCTCACAATCGCGCGATGTCTCAGGAGCCCTTTCACATGGCAAATGCCATGCAGAAAGGGCCTCTGTAGTCCAACACTGGCTCTCATCTTTTTCACAAAAGTATTTAAGGGGGGAGGACTCTGCTCATTTTGTTTTCAAAAAATATGTGTGTGGGGGGAAGAATAATGTACAAAATGGGCAAATGGACAAAAACTTCCACAATCTTATACTGCAGAAAGAAAACTTTTCAGAGTTTACATTCCTGTATGGGAAAATGAAACCAACATTTACCTACTTTATATTTACATATAAATATTTTCAAATGTTTACATTTCATGTACATTTCCAGTTTGAGGGAAAAGCGTGAGTAAAAGAAGGGTTAAGCACCAACCTCTATTCACCCTGAATGGTTTTGGTTTTTTAAAATAATTTCATATATCTCTTCCTATATAGATTTGATGGCAACCGAGCTTTGACAAATGAGTCTGCTGCCATCTTATTTGTTCTTTAGTGCATCTGTGGAATATTTCTCCACACAGAAGAAAATGGAAGAACTTTTTTTCATCATAGGATACGGATAATGTCCTTGAACTATTATTTTATTTAAGAAACGTAGGGGTCTTTTTACAGTTGCATCCTGGCTGGCTAATATGAGGAAGGCAAAGATCAAGAATTATAATAAAAGTAACTCATATATGACTTTGTAGGTTTGTCCTTTTTCCATGTAATGACCTTCACAGAAAACCTTTAGCTTTGAAGAAATTCACATTAAGTATTGCAAAGGTTTTTACAAGTATTTATAGAAAAGGTGAATTCCTTCAGTGGTTAATAAAATAACTGTGGAGAAACAAACACAGAACCAACAGTGGAGAAATAAAAACCACAACCAGAAAATCAGCCAATCAATCCTCTCCCACTTCATAAAACAAACACACAGTTACCACCATCACCTTTACTCCTTTAATTTAGCAGATTCAGTATTAGATCATCTAGGAATCTGTGTGTAATGTAAACATGTCAGCAAGTTAGTGCTTGAAATATAATTACTAATCTGACAGATATCCTTCAATGCTATTTTAATTTTTTCTCTGAAACTGCACAGTGGCATTTCTGAGGAAGAGAATGAAGCCTTTCAAACATTCATAGCACAATATGTTAGGGACTGCAATAAACTTTCAAAAGGACATATCATATATTTCAACTTTTTATATATACCATTGGGATTGTATCTGACACTGAAAGTCACAACGTTCTCTCCCTCCCCTCCCTTTCCCCAGCCTAAAAATCAACTCTGAAGTTTTCATAGTGCTTCAGATGTGGTTTGGGGATACCCAGAGGTGCAGTGAAGCAGAAAGACAGCCTCCATCCTGATTCTACTGGATTCCACCAGCAGAAGTCCATCATTGGGGCCATTTCCGCACTAGGCTGTTATAGCACGATGATTCCACTTTCAACCTCTGGCCGGCCCCTCCCGAAACTGCAAACCTCAGGATTCCATAGGATGTTGAAAGTGGAATCATTGCACTATAAGACTGTAGTGCAGAAAAGGCCAAAGTTATCATCAATCTCTAGTGATGCCATCTCTCCACATAACCCTTTTTGGTAGAATATCACAAAAGAGTGAAAGAGCATGTGAAACCAAATTGGTTTGATAGTCTGTAGTGGGCAGGCTATAAGGAAGGGTTGACTCAGGGGATCCAAGCGAAGGATAATCAGTGAGAGACTAGATTGGCTCTGATACTCTTTAGCCAGTGGGAGGTGAGAAAAGGGAGAACTGAAGGCTTCCAGGGGAATGGGGGGGATGAAGAAGGACCAGAGATACGTGGTGCAAGATTACAGATAACTAGTCCACGTTAGAGCAAGGAAAGAAATCCCAGGAAAGGGTTATAAGGACACTACTGACCATCTAGTCAAATGTATAAGGTTTTCAGTTCTTTTGAAAGAGATTGGGGGGCTGGAGAAGGCAACCTAGAGTTGGAGAATAATCTTTCTTTTCTTTATGCCTGTTCCTATGGGTTTAGCTCTTCCAGAAGGGAGGTATGTAGAGAGCCAGTGTTCTAAGTTAGTTGAGTTGCTTGCTATATCTTCTATTATTTCTTTAGTATGCTATTTTCCTATTTTTATTTTATTTTATTTTTACTATTAAAGTGATGTACTTATAACAAGCTTGCTTTGCTCCTTAAGGGAGAGTGGGAAGCTCTGGTCACATGTCTCCATGGCAAGGTCTACCAGGAACTTGTAAAATACTGTTTTCCCCTTTTCTCTCAAAAACATAAAGGAGAGGAGGAGCGTGTTGAGCCCTTATGTTTTCCAGAATCTGGGGGTGGGGATGCGGGAGGAGGAGAGTTTGGAGCTCCGAAAAAGGGCTTGGTAGCAGCACTACCACTTCTGCTGCACTGGGGAAAGCTGTGCAAGTCTTGGCACAACCTACTCACGCACTAGCCCCCCCCAGTTTCCACCACAGTTATTCGTTCTCCACAGAGCAGCCTCATTTATCACACTTTCATTAAAACTTGTTGAGATCATCAGGGTTCCTGGCAGGGCTGCCCCCAGACATTTGGTTCTCTGAAGGGGGGACAGCAAATGTTGTTACCACCTCAGTCAAGGACCAAGTGCCTAGTTCAAGCCAATCTATTTTGTTCCTGAGGCAGAAATTACAACTGATATTTCTTCCCCATTCCTGGCTTAACATCTAGACTTATTCATACTTAGAACAGACAAGCTGAAATCAATGGGACTGTTGCCTATGTAAGGCTTGAAATTTGAGGCTCTATAATTTGCTATAGAATTGATGTATTAATAGGTATTTTAGACAACTGTAGCCCATCAAATGACCTTTGCCATTCACTTGTTGATTATGCTTAGTTTCTGTATATAGTTAACATGTACCCAAACGGAATTCTGTATTGTGTCACTGATGTCTTTGGAAATGATCGGGTGGGAATTTCACTGTACAAGCTGTACAATTTCACATTTCACTGTACAAGTGGTGACTCTGATGATGCATGATTTTTTCCTGATGCAAGAATGAAAAATAGTATAAGAAGGGAAGCATGGATGAATAAACCATCCTTCTGGGGTCATCAGTTTTGGTGATTACTAGAGCGATCCTTTGATCAAAGTATTTGTATGTGTGTTGTCTATCTCTCTCTTACCTACCTTCCTACCTTCTGTTTGGGGGTTCATATTAGGTCTGTGTTCCACTGGGAATATGGTAGAGGTGTGATTAACTTATCCTCCCTAACACTTAAGTCAAATTCCATAATAATCAAGTAAAACTTTGTTGTTCTTTCATGACATGAAAAATCTGCTGCCAGAGGCAGCTGTCTTGCTCTGCCTAATGGTAGAGATGGGCTCTGCTTCACGATAAGCTTGCTTTTAGGGCAGAGTCTGGGTCAGTTGGCAATGCCTGGACTGCTGCAAAGTTCTGCATCATTATTTTTAGGTGATAGTAATAAAATGGGAATCTAGATCACACTGAAATTAACAGTCCCTGATGCCAATTTGTCTCCTTTCAAATACATCAGTGAAAATCCAATGCACGTGTTTGCAGGAGCAAAAGTGTGGCAGTTGCTGACAGGATGTAAAACTAATTATCACCTTTGTGACTTATGACTGACAGGGCCATTGTGTAGCTTGCAGACTTATATTATTGTATAACAACATTACACAGCATACATGCAGACACAAATTGTGAATACCAATAATTTGTCCTGCTTTCATTAGCACATTTGGCAAAGTTTCCATTAATATGCAAGGGATATTATACCTGATTCCCTAAACAGCATAATATACACACAGTGCACAGTTAAAATGCCAGTCACAAGATTAAAGGCCTCATCCTTTGTGAAGAAGCAAAAGGACAACCTGTAGACCTTAAACTGTTAGGTGTAAAAAACCTTCTTTTTTGACCAGAAGCAGAAGAATGTTCTTGGCTGTTGAAAACTCAGGAAAAATGGAAACCTGGGCATCAGTAGACTTGACAGTGTCACTCTAAACAAGTTCCAGACAGTTTCAATAGGCTCACATTTCCTACAGAAGTAATTAAAAAAAAATCAGAAAACATTATTCTGGGGGCTACAAAATTACTAATCATTACTCTGGGACCTACAACTCTCAGAATCATTCAGCCAGAGGGATTCTAGAAGTCACAGGCCAAAAACTTGTCTAAGCAATGTAAAAAAAAATGTGTGTGGTTCTGAAATTCTGCAAACTTTATGCATTTGGAATGCAATGCAATTTACACATGGTGATTATGACTTGCGGATTGTGTTACTTCCCTCTTTTTTTAATTCAGACTTTAAAGGAACTAATTCAGGTACTGAACCACATCATCAAAATAGATTCAGAACCCTGAACACTTCCTTTAAAACCATCAAAAACCTGGAATGGATTTACCACCCTACTGACATAGGAGCCACCAACCACCACTATAGGGACTAGTAAGAGGACTCAGGCCACTATATCTGATATGTATTGGATAGGAATGTGAAAAATCTTTCATTCTGGATTCTCCAAAACCCACTTCCATTTTCATCCCATACTTTTTTTGTATTGTTGTGGGATGTTTCTTCCCTTCTTGCACTGGAATTTGTACACATTTTAATGTATTTTACTGAAAACATGCATTTCCCCTTATCAAGTCAACAATATTTCTGCCTATTTTTTTTCAGCTGTAGGCATTTTTAGCTTTTAAAAACCTGTGCCAGAATCACTTTATACTTAACATAACTTTTCATATATTTTCATATATTTCTTAGCAGTGGTGCTAAGGAACCTTGTTAGTGACTTGTGAAGATACTAAGAATCCCTGATGCTCATGTGGACCCTGTGGCCATTTGCGCACTAGCCTGTTATAGCGCAACGATTCCACTTTCAACATCCTCTGGAATCCTGGGGTTTGCAGTTTTGGGAGGGGCCACATGGCCCCTCCCAAAACTGCAAACCCCAGGATTCCAGAGGATGTTGAAAGTAGAATCATCGTGCTATAACGGGCTAATGCGCAAATGGCCACTGAAATGTGCATGGGGCACTTTGCCAGCTCTGTTATGTAGTAAAATAATAGTGGCTCTCTACTGTATACAGATATTACAAAACTGACCAATTCTAATTCCTGTATATGCAAGTCCACTTATGAAGACATAATTCTCATACAGAATTCTATCCATGCATTGCTTTCTGTACACTTTATTGCTCTGAATTGCCCCACAAGCCTCACAAATGTGTGGAGTTTTGCAATGCAGTGGATTTAATCAAGCAATGAATCTCAGGATGTGCAAAATAGCTACATTTTCTGCAACTGTTAAATTTAACAAATTCTTTTTCATCTTTAGTTTTTTATTTGTATTGGCTTTTGGTACCCACTGTGCCAGTGAAGGTGACACTACACCCAAGGCGGTGATTGATTTATGGATGGATGGATTGATTAATAAATGTGCCTCTCATATTTTTATTCATCAACATACACAAAGCAATGTACAAAAGCAAATAAAACAAAATTTTGCTTGCTAGCTGAAGCACATATATACATGACTGAAGTAGTTTACTAATGGCTTGGGAGTAATAACTATTTGAAAACTGTTCTCTGTTTTATAGGTTTTGGTGTCTAAGATATAAGGTGGGTCATGCATTAATAAGCATCCTGTTTTGTATTTATCTCTTGCATGCCTGGCTTTATTTTTCCCAAATTATCACTTTCTCTGTGGAAGATGATAGCAGTGTATTTTGCAGAGCCCCAAACAAGTCTCCACTTTAAGGTACCTATATGACATTCATTAGGATTGCTAAGCAGTGAGATGTCAAGCCAAAGAGTAGGCATTCACATGCATGGAGGGATGGCCAATGTGGCAGGTGGCTTCTTTGCGATTGGAACAAGTGAATACATTCCATGCTTTTATCTGCTCCTTAAAGGAGCTATCCAAATCTTACCCTCCTAAGAAGTTCAACAACTCAGATAACAATTTTAAAATTTAAACCAAACCCTGAAGCAGATTTACCATTCCAATACCACAGAAGCAACTAGACACTATCATTGAGTGTGATTGAATGCAACTATTTCAGCATACCCTATATCATTGTGTTTGTGCAGGCATTTTAATTTGTTAATTTGGTTTCAAAGTCTGCTGCCTTTCTTTATTTTTGTTATGTTGACATGTTTGGGATGTTTTTAACAGTATTGATTCCTCTGGCCCCAAAATATCTTGGGCTAACTCTGGATGTTAACATATATATTGGTAGTCTTGTGAGCTTGAAATGGACTGAAACCTCTCCAAAGTTCTGCCATTCTACTACTTATTTCAAGCAGCAAGAAAACATTAACCATATTTAAGTGTGCAAAGTGAAAATCCAGAGTCAGTCTCATCAGTAATAGAATTTATAATCATATAATATTTACAGATCTGCAGCCAATTTTAAAGAACCCATGTCCTTTCTTGGTAACATAGGGCCTTTCTGTGCTACACTGTAATAGTGCTATTACAGTCAGCCCTCCAGATTTATGGGTTTCACCTTTGCGGATTTGATTAGTCACAGATTATTTCTGTCACCTCTGCTGCCTCTCTATGCCATTTTAATAGGTACTGCAAGCCTCATGAGACTGAGAAACTGTGACCAAGGCTTGTAAGTCCCTATTAAAAATGGTGTGGGGTAGGAGTAGAGGTGGCAGTAGACCCCACCAGCCACCTACTTCTGCCTTGTGAAGGAATTCTCAGGCCTCAGAGGAATCCACAGTGGGTTGAATATGGAGATCGTCTTTATTTTAATGTCTTAAATATGGTTTGGGAGGGCCTGGAGTTATTCAATTTTTTTTCACTTTCACGGGGGTACTGTGCCCCTAACTCTAGCGAACGTGGAGGGACAACTGTATTCCACTTTCAACACGCTATGGAATTCTGGGGTTTGTAGTTTACTAAGTCCAAAGAGCAATCTGGCTGAGAATTCTAAATGCCCCTCCGTAAATTGCAAACCTGAGGATTCCATAGGATGTTGAAAGTGGAATAATAGCACTATAACGGTGTAGGGCAGAAAAACCTATAGTTTATTTTATATGAAGGAAATTAAAAACAAACTTGGCCTCCAAAGTGTGATTTTATATTTTCTGGATTTTAATATCACCTCCATTTTGGTCTCTGCCTTTATCTCCTTATCTTGCTCTTTACTGCTTTGTGACTAGTAGCTAATGGTATGTTTGTTATCAAAGGCTTCTGTATCTATTTTAGTCCATCTTCAGATTATCTCTCTGCTTAATTAGTGCTCAAGGCAAAGCACAATTGAAAACAAACATAGCATCCAAAACTAGAAAAGTGACCTAAAATCAGGAATGGCTAAAAAAAACATGGAAAAGTGTTGGGGAAAATGAGACTGAACCTGTCAGGATCCAATCTTCATTTAGCAAAGTCACACAGAGAAGCGGTAGAAGTTTTATCTAATGACTTGTGGCTTCAGACTGGTACTTGGAATAAACACAAGATACTTTAATAAAAACTAAATATTTACATTCTTTAATTTTTAGAGAGCCTGCTACCTGTCTAATCTAGTGAATAGGAGATTCTTCAGTTTAACTCACCATCCTCCTTGATGGGACTCAAACTCGGAGCATGCGAAGAGTTCAGGGAAGCAGCCATTGAGAACAAAGAGAGAGAGAGATCTTTTCAGAGAGAGGGAGGTCTTAACTTTTATAAGACCGATGACCCAAGCAACTGTCCTGGGTCACATGATCTGAGCACCAAAGGTATTTATGATCATGCAATAAAAGACAGAGAGGCAAATGGAGAAGATCTGGCATGCAACAGAAAGGGAGGCCCTATCTTGCTATTGCCCATCTCTTCTAATAACAAGATGGAGCGGGGAGAGAGAATGCTGGTAATTTTTCCAACAAAAAGTAGTAAGTATTAAAAGTTCAGCTGAATAATATTGTCTGAAGATGTTGAATATACATCAGTGCAACCATGCAGCTGTCAATCTCTTTATTTTCAGTTATTCTAAAATAAGTATCAGACCCCCAATCTGGAGCAGATTCAGCACATGCGGGAGAGAAGGTTTACATCAAAAGCTGGAAATGTTACCTTTAGACTAGAACTCCCAAAATCTCATGGAATGTAATCTGAAAGGAATAACTTTTCCAAGGTCTGGTTTAAAACCCTGCTGTTTGGTTCACCAACTAAACTGCCACCCACTCCAATGGTTTCAAAAAGAAATTTCTCTTGGTAACAATATGCAAGTATGGGGCAGAGACAAAGCAAATCCATTATTATTTTATCACCACCCTCCTTTAGTTGCTTCACGTTGAATGAGAACTCATCCCCTCCAACTGTCCTGATTTGGCAGGAATAGTCCTTTTTTTAAAGCTGTTTTCAAATGTCCCAGTTTCTTTCTCCTCCTCTCACTGTATCCTCAGCTTACTTCAGTTCCTGCAAACTGAATTGAAAGCGCAAAAGCAATTTGCACTGAATTAACTCAGCAGGATGAAGAGGAGAGGAAGAAGCACAATCTTGTCCTTCCCAGTAGGCTCTGGCAAAATGAAACTGCTGCAGTCTCTCCTAGCTTGTGTGTTTTTCCCCATTAATAAGTGTTGCCATCTTGACCACACTTTGATGTTGCTTGGTCACATGTCTCCTTATTTCCATCAGTGCAGAAAGCATAGCTCCCTCCTGATGCCAGAACCTGGAGTCATCTTCTGAAGATGGTGTGAGATTCCAGACAGATGAAAGGAATTGTATCAAGTATTTTTTCACAAAGGCAGAATATCAAATTATGGAACGAATTGTTACAAATTGAATGATGGCTGCCAATTTGAATGGTTTGGTAAGGATATTCACCAAGTTTGTAGATGATGAAGTTCCAAGTGCTAAAGTAGTTTATACTCAATTAACTCAGCAGCAGGGAGAGTAGTGGAGAGGGCAAAATCTTGTCCTTCCCTGTAGGCTCAGGCAAAAGCAAACTGATGCAGCCTCCCAGAGCTTGTCTGTTCTTCTTCATTAATAATTTTTGCAATCTGGGCCGTTCTCTTGGCCACAGTGCCTCAGTTTTCATTTGTGATATGTTGGAGGGTACGGAAGCTTTCCTGGTGCCAGCTCTCTGAAGGGATAGGTTCTGGCCTTGGGAGAGCTCCCATTCAGCTTGGAGTAGCTGTTGAAGAAATAAAGCCAATGTCCTATATCAAGCAGGCAGGAGGTAATGCTCTGCCTATGCAGTTCCATGTCCATTCCTCACATATATCGTTTTTAAACAGGACACAAGGGGCAATCCTTTAATCCTTTGTGTCCCATTTAAAGCCTTCCTCCGCCTGCAGTTGTCAAATCTTGGGAAGGGTCCCTGCTGTTCCTCTTTACCAGTGAGAAAGAGGGAAGCAAGCCAGATGATGAACTGGCTTGTCTTGGGTCAGAAGGGGGAAGGAAATAGGAGTGTGCTCACAGATGGACTGCACCCATCTCCTGCTTCCTTCTCATTCCTCACAGTAAGCAATAGCAGCCTTTTCTGAGGCAAGGCAGTTGTTGGGGAGGGAATTTGGAAACTGCACAAAGGGATGCAGAGCAGCACCATGTGCTCTGTCCAAAAAGAGACATACATGTGTGTAAGATGCACTTAATATGTGTACTTAACAGGATTCCAAACCAAGTACACTGAACATTCTCACTGTAGCAATGCACATTGCAGTGAAGAATTAATCATGGTAGCCAAGCTATCTTTCAGGGAATTTTGTAAAACATCAAAAGTTTTCTCATGAGAAAACCTTCATGGGCCTTTCACGTTGCTCCACAACCGAGGCCTAAACCCAATGTCATGCCCAGTAGAATTCCACTGGCAGAACAGAAACATCATCTCCTCCTTTCTGCAACATTCTGCTCCAACCATAAACCTGTTCCAGAGAGTTTCTCAGTAGGGGCAAAGGGGTGCCTTAAGGTGCAAAAGGAATCACATCCCACCTGGCTGTAGTGTTTGGAACAGTGCCACTGGATCCTAGCCACTATTTTTTAGAAAAAGTACATCCACTTTTCTTTACAAATTCCAGTCAAAACATTTGGATTTGAGTGAAACGTAATTGCTTGCCTCTGATATGTTGTATAGCATGTAAGCAAGGTAATATTGAACCTAAGAAATAAACTGAAATGGAGCGTTTCTTTCCTTCCTCTTTTAGCACAAGAAACTCATGATCTTGCTTTTTTCTCACACAAAACATGGCTGAATTCCTCTTCCCCTCCCACTTTTTGCATTCAGTCTTTCTGGAAGTAAATACTTTTTCAGTAGGTCTCGATATGTTTCTGCTAAACTTTAGAGAAGGCTGATTTTAAATTCTCAAGCCAACTGACTTATATTTATCATGTTCACCTTTGGTTTTGTAATAAATGCCAGGATGATGGATAGCTGATTTTTTAGGCCAGACATTTGGGCCTAACTTGGCAGCTGAAAGAAGAAGGAATGTAGAAACTAAGGAGCAAACACGCCTGGTTTTTAAAAGTTACTTAACATGTAAAATATCTTAATTACTCTGGCACAATCAACAGGCTCCACTTTCATCCTTCGCCTGGATAAAATAACTTGTCCTGATGCTTCAGAATTAGTGACTCACTGAAGGAACTGGACTCTAATAATCCTAGTGATGAGTTTTAAGGGTGGAAGGAGGTCCTCAGTTTGCCACAGCTTAAATGTATTTGGTGTAACTACAGGCTTATCTTCAAAGAACACATGTGTGAACTATCATTTTTGATTAAAGTTATCCATTTTGAAATATAATAAAAATGCATTTGTTCACTGCAGCTAGAATGATCTGTTTTAAATATATTTGCATATCAGTTTCACTGCCCCAAACTTTCCCTGCTCTTTTTTCCTTTTTCATGCAGCTTAGAATCTAGCCATGGTTATAGCTTGTGTTAGCAACTCCAGCTTGCGGAAAGAAGTAACAATCAAGAGATTTGAATTTTCCCACTTTTACTCAAAATGGTGGTCTGCAGACCAGTATTATTTCATGAGCCATCCAAAGAGAGCTTCTGGACACCATGTGAATTTGTGAATAATAACAGCACAGATATGATACCAGTTGCTGAACACTGGAGAAAACAACAGACAGCTTAAAGTACTGTCTTATAGTAAAACCCTCCAAGCATGAGTGCATTTAAGGGATTTTCTGTCTTGTTAGCCACCGCTTATCTCTCCAGATGATCTTTGAACTGAGGATCACTTCAGCTAGAAAAAACAGTAAAAATAGTAAAACTTCATCTAGAAAAAATAGTATATTTAAAAAATAAAATTTCAATGGTGAAATTTTAAATATGAATGCATTCTAATTCTGGAACTGAAATTTGATGTCTAAATTCAAACTTGAATTATGTTTATATATGCAAATTACAGAGGAAAGTGATAAATGGGAGTCCTGGCTTTGGAAATGTTACTGTAGAAATATTACCTATGGCAGAGTATGCTGCTTACTTATGAAAGGATGTATTTTAAAAAAAATTCACAGATGACACTACATTATTTGTAGAAAATTGCAAAGATACACTGGCAAGGGAAAAAAAGCTTGCCCACAAAATAAGAGCAACTTCATACCCAATAAGATATCACAGTCTATTTCCAATATTTGAAGATAACTCAAATTTATTGTGGCAGGGACTTTTTATACTTGACAGCTTACTCTGTGTCAGGAAGGAACCTGAGAAACACTAGTTAATGTGGGCTTGCCCACATCGAAAAACTTGAATTTGCCTGTTTTGTTTTCTCCCTGTATTCAGCTTTGTGAATTTCAGTAAATTCTGACTTAGAACCTCAACAAAGTGAAATCAAATTGTCACCTAACCCTACCTGATTCATCACATTATAATATCTACCATTTCCTCATTCTCCAAACACAGAAGCTAACTATATATCATCAGGACTGGGCTGTGTAGCAGATGGATACCCAGAGTAATTTCCAAAAGAAGAAGAAGGGGTAAGCTAAGCACATTATGTTGCCATCTTCAATTGCACCACATGTTCAACATTTAGGGCTGAGATCCTGTTCAGTCCAGGTAGAGTGTGAAGTCATACCAATATACTTACACCATGGCAATGTTCCAGGAGATGTTCTGGTTGTCATTAGGGGCCACTCACGGGCTGTTCAGGCACCCATTCCAGATCAATGAGGGGATGAAAATTTGCCTTTAAAATGCCTTGCTGTCTACCATGCTAATGGAGAACTGCTTGTATAAAGACATACTGAATACCTCTTTATGCCAGCATTTAAGAAGTGAAGGGTGCTAGCACAACCCTGACTTAAACCAGAGTGATGTGCCAATGGGATTCTGGCCCAGATTGGCTTCCAGGAGTTTACTGTTGTTATTTGCCATCAAGTCAACCATGAAAGACCTCTAAGAGTTCTGGTCATCAAGTGCTACGCTGAGGGCAAGTGTTGCAAACTTAGGATGAAGTTGATAATATACAAGGAAAAGTTGGCCGATCTGCATGCCGTAATTAATTGCACGATTCTTTCTCAACCTTTTTCCTCCACATGCAGAGCAGGTTGGGAGACTATCCTCTACACCAGTGTTTCTCAACTGGGAGCCATATGGCCCCCTGGGGGCCCCCAGGATATTCCAAGGGGGCCACAGGTGAAAAATCATGCAAATGGGGGACCACGGCACAAGACTAGGAGGCCACAGAGGGAAGTGAGAAGCGAAGAAAACAGAGCAACATAGCAGTCAAAATAACTTTCAGTCAAGAAAAACACCATTTTTGGAGAAAGGGTGCAATATCTAAAAAGTTTCCACAGCTTTGGAATAAAGCTAAATTGTTTTTCATGGCATTTCCTACTTCGTATTTGGTAGAATCACGTTTCAGTCATGTGAATTGTTTACTCAGCCAAACATGGAATCGTCTTAACATAATGGACAGAGGCGATCTTCAGTTACCCCTCACAGCAACAGAACCAGATATAAAAAACCTTGTTTCTGGTCATCAAGCGCAAGGGTCACATTGATCAAGAAATACTTAAAGTATAATTTTTTATGTAATTGTATTTTGTATAAATTATAACAATTACAAATAAGAACATGTTCTATTTACAAACAAAACATTTAAATAGCTACCTTTCTACCGGTAGAACAGAGGGGCCACAGGAGCGAAATAAGGTTGGAAGGGGGCCACGGTCAAAAAAAGGTTGCGAAACCCTGCTCTAGACCGGGGAAGCAACGTGAGAAGGGCTGGCTAAACATGAGAACAATTAGGGTGACTCTTCAGAGAAGATGGCTACTTCATGAAGCTTCACTTCACTCTGAAGACCACTCAGAGAAGATATCAAACATGTGAGCTTCAGTAGAGCAACTGGAGTAGTGGCACTACCTTACTGGAGTAGGATTCTTTCCTCAAAGCAAAGCACTCTGGGTGGGAACATGTTAAAATACCACTGCCATGGTGACACAGGCTATTGCCACATTTACTTCAGTCCAGTGGCTGTCACTGAGGAGAAGGGCAATGGAAATTGTGACAGCAGTGGTAGGAAGGGATGAAACACAGAAGCATGGCTTGTTACCATAGGTTTTGGTGTACCTTGTGTCAAACTTGACAGGAACGTGCAGAATAGGTGTCACTTCCTTGGCAACATCTATACTGAACATTTTCATTATTCTCATTTGTGGTGGATACAATCCCAAACCTTTCTGGATTAAGCGTGAAGGGAGAATCATCACATGTTCAGCTAAAGACTCTTAGAATCCTGGATGCAATTCCCCATTTTAGAACCAAAGATTCCTTTGTTTCGTTTTTGTTTTGCAGGGATGAGGGGTCTGGAGGATCTTGGGGCCACATTGTGGAGGTTGGTAAGCCATATGTGTCCCAGAGGCAGCACAATTACTGCCCCCGCCCCCCGTGCTTTAAAGGGAAACCAAAACAGAGGGAGTGGCATGGTGTGTATCTGACATGGCATACAGTTCGACCCTCTGTTTCAGCATCTTGCACATCAAGAGAAATCTCTGTGTGTGCCTTGTAATAAATACGTCAGAGCTGCACATCCTCGAGTGAAGAGGCATTTCCTTCATCTCTCACACCAAACCCATTTCTTTCACCCCCTATAACAAGCCTTTTGTAATTCAGCACATATTTTTTGTGCCAAAAAATTTAAAAAACAAAACAAAACCCCAGAGGAAACAAGAACAGGAAAAGTGTCTGTATGCACAGCAGTTGGCCAATGAATAAACAGAAGACTGCAAAGCTTCTTACAAGTGATTTTTCCATCTTTGATCACTGCTGAAAATATGAGAACACAGCAGCTCAGAAAAACAATAAAGAGGAGTGGGCGGGCAGGATAAGAACAGAGGAAGCCAATTTCCCTTAGATAGCTGTGTACACATGAAATTCATTGTCTTCATACCATCAGCATCATAAATGTAATACAAAGAGGGACTGTGACTTAGTGACAGAGCTCCTGCTTTGTATCTTTAAGGTTGCCTATTCTATCCCAGGTACTTCTACTTAGATAAAATGCAAACTGACCATTAAAAAAAAATCCAAAATTCATAATGTGTTGATACATTTATTGCACCAACCAAAGATGTGCAAAATTCATTGTGTTAGCTTTCAAAGTTTAGAGGCTTCTTCACCAGGCAAAGATGATAACAAGCATGCAGGTGAAGAATCAGATAGCAGGTAATGGGGAAAAAACTCTGTCTGAGACCCTAGAGAACTGCTGCCTAAGCAAATAATGCTGGGTTAGATGGACAAACAGATAAGGCAGCTTAGGCAATTATTTATTATTTAGAAAAGCAGTTAATCTGTATTATGCAAATATGTGTGCATGTTTTTTAAAAAACATGCTCATTACCTTCAACCTAATCAGATAAAATGAGGGTGGCGGTTGTGGTGATTATGATGATATGAGAATTTAAAGAAGGCATGTGGAAAACTGAACCAGCTGTGAATGAATCTATGTAAGAGAAAGAAAAAGCATAAAGCTTAGGAGTCATTGAAAAAAACAAACTTAATATAATGTGGCCCATGAAAAATTAAGACTTAAATCTTTGGAAGCTCAAGACCAACACTGAATTGAATTAATTTGGCCCTCCAGATATTGTTGGACTGGAAGTTCAGCATAGCCAACAATGAGGGGTGCTGGGAGTTTCAATCCAACATCTGGGCGATTGCACGATTCCCATGGCTTAATTGTATGATTGTAGTCTATATCCATTTACCTGAGGTGGGGGGGGAGCGATTGAATTTAGTGGGATTTTTCCTATGTAGACAAGCATGGGACTGTACCATAAAACAGCCAGCCAGGTGAAACCTATATGGTTATGTTCCTGACAGAGGCTGAAAGTGAAGACAAAATTTGAGGTCTGGGAAAAAATGTGTTATATTTGATATCAGGATCTGATATCCAGACAAATTCAGCCTTAAGATAATTGGAAATATTGGGGTTCTTAGAAAGAATGAAGGTAAGAAGGAGAAAACAGGAAAACAGAACTGAGTATCATTTCTATAAAGTGGTTCAGAAAACCAAATATGGAAAAATATAAGAAAAAGAAGGGTAATGACAAATCAAACTATCAAGAAGTAGTGCATACAATGGAGAGAGAACAAGGCTGAGAATGGAATTCTGAGGAATCTCAACTGTTAAGAGATGAGATGGGAAGCTACTGACTGAAGGGCTAGGTCCAGACATGGAACGCTTAGGATCAGTCCTTTTAAAACCTGCATCAACTCCAGGGTGGTTAAAATAATGTTCTGTGAGAAAGAAGAGAAACCAAAAAGTAATACCCTCCAGTCCCAAAGCCTGAAAATTAAAAGAGACTGATCAGTTGACTGAAAAGTGGTGAGAAAGGTAAATAGAGGCCCTTTCCACACGGGGGGTGGTGAAACAGGGGGAAACGGGGTGGCGCATGCGGGGACGGAGCTTACCTTGCAGCAAGGCGCTCCATCCCCGCGGGGAGCAGTGAGAATTCGCCGCTCTAAATGTCAGCGGTGCTTGGCGGTGCTCGGTGGTGCTCGGCTGCGCCCAAAATGGAGGCTGGCGGCTTCCAGTGGCACTCCGCCAATTGGGGCAGCGCCTCAGCTGGAAGCCCGCCCCTGGGCAGCTCTGCAGGGACGCGCTAGCACGTTCCTGCAGTTCTAAATGGGGTGCTGCGACAGAGTAGCGCGTGCAAGTTTTAAAACACGGAGCGCCCCCGCGGCCACGTGAGGGCGGTTTGAGGTCTAGAACCTCCCCTTTTTCACCGCTCTAATGCACCCCATGGTGTAGACGACCTCCGTGTCCAGTCGTCCCAGTGCGGGGATTTACCACCATGTGGAGATGGCCAGAAATTTTTAAAAAGCCCTTGTAACTTAGGAATCAGACCACTAGGGATGTTGTCTAAAGGTGTTCAAACAAAACATCCAATGAAAGGACCAAAAGAAAAATTGGAACAACTGAAAAAAAAGGGTATTGAAAGTAAGCAAACTGGCCAAGAAATATGAAGACAAAAGAAACAGAGGAGCGGGGGCTGTTGGAGAGAGATGGGGACTGAGAAGGTTTACAAGAGTGAGGAAATGATAGCACATTTAAAACAATGAGGGACTACTCAGACAATGGCAACAGATTAGAGGTAGAATTATTGAATCATAAAGTTCGAAGGAAGTGCAAAGGCCACCTAGTCCATTCCTCTGCCATGCAGGAATGCACAACTAAAGAACTCCTGAGAGATGGCCATCCAACCACTGTTTAAAAACCTCCAAAGCAGAGTCCACCAGCTTCTGAGACAGTCTATTCAACTCTCAAACAGTTCTTACAGTCCAGAAAATTTTCCTTATGTTCAAGTGCAATCTCTTTTCTTGAAATACCAATTCATTGGTTTGTGTTTTAGTCTGTGGCACAACAGAAAAACAAGCTCACTCCATCTTCTGCATGACATCATTACAAATATTTAAAGAAGGCTATCATATCACATCTCAAACTCCTCTTCTCCAAACTAAACATACTCAGTTCCATAAGCTGTTCCTCATGAGGTTTCTAGATTCTTCACCATCTTGGTCACCCTCCTCTGGACATGTTCCACCTTGCCAATAGCCTTCTTGAACTGTAGCGCCAGAACTGAACACAGTATTCCAGGTCAGATCTGACCAAAGCAGCACTAAGTGGTAGTTTGACTTCTTTCAATCTGGCCACTATACTCCTGCTGACGCAGCCTAGAATTGCATTGGCTTTTTGGATCACCACATCACAGTACTGACTCATGTTTAACTTGTGATTTAAATTGTAGTTGATGAGACTCCTACATCATTTTCACATGTACTGTTGCCAAGCCAGGTGTCACCCATCTTAAATGTGTATGTTCCATTTTTCCTCCCTAAAGGTTGTAACTTACATTTATCTCTTTTGAAGTTCATTTTGTTGGTTTGGCCCAGCTCCCCAATCTGTTAATAGCATTTTGAATCCTGATCCTGTTCTCTGGAGTGTTATGAGAGGAGACAACATATGGGATGATACAAAGAAGTAAGAGGGAACTGGATTAAGAAAATGTGTGGAAGGTTTAACAACTGTGGCCCTCCAGATGTTGGTTATCAGTTCTCATGATCCCTCACTATTGGTATGCCTGGTGGGAACAGGGAGAGGGCCTTCTTAGTGGCTGATCCCTTCCAAGAAACCTAAGGCTGTCAGCCTCCTTGCTGTCTTTCTGTAGATAGGTTATGATCTTTTTATTTCGGCAGACCTTTGAAGATTGACTGTTTAAGGCCCTTTCCGCAACTCACCTTTTCTCGGCGCTGGGGTGCAGTGCTCACGTGAGCAGCCTCTTGTGGGAGGCCCTTGCATCCAGGTTTCTTCAGCTCCGCACAAGCTTCCTGCTCACACAAGAGCCCCGCCTCTTCCTTTTGCAGTGCAGCCTGGCACCTTCCCAGGCTGCACTGAGACAGAAAGCGTGACTGGCCTGGCTCCCGAGGCTCTGCATGTACGGCAAGTGCGTGCGGGGCCCCGGAGTGATGCGCGACTGCGCACCATTTTCGGCTTAAAGTCGAAAATGAAAAAGTGCATGAGCGGTGCCTGCCAGGCCCTGGGGCGTCGCACAAATGTGAGTGCGTCGTGTGGACCGCTCCTCACATTTGCGCGACGCTCGAGGGGCCCTCTCACATGGAAAATGTCATGTGAAAAGGGCCTGAGTGAACTGGGCCTTGCAGAACTGTTTTGTACTATCTGTATGTGTTTTGTTTATTTCCTGTTTTTAACTGTTATGCTTTTTAAACTGCTTTTAATTTTATGGATAGTTTACTGATATTTTTAACTGTTGCATTTGGTTCATTTTTAACTCTGTCTCTTTTAATTGCTTTAATGTTGCCCACTTATGCATTACATATAGGTGGTCATTCAACAGATGGAATGATGACCACAATTATGATGATCTTGATTATAGGCTATGCTCACTCGGACTCCTTGGGCCTGCCAACATCTGGTGGACCAAAGTTGCCCATCTCTAGTTTAGCTGAAGAAAGAAGACAAAGCATTGCCAGTGCCAGACACTAGAAAAAGAGGGGTGAGGATGATGAGGAGAAATGGATGAAAAATAGCTGGTGAACTGGAAGAAGTAGTGGGAGGAATGTTGCAGTCAAAAGAAGGAGGAGATAATGAGGAGTGAATAAGAAAAATTTTATCAATAAAATGTTGGGCCAAATAGGTTGATGAAGAATTGTGCTTGAATGCAGCAAATTGATACTAAAGACTAGAAGAGGAAGGCTGGATAAAATGAGAGAAAATTGCTTAGAAGAAAATAGAGTAGATGAATAGGAGTAGGAGTACAGCATGAATTTCTAATGAAGAAAATCAAAGAGTGAAATCTGTACCAGAAACAAAGAGAGGGAAAAAAGGCTGCAAGAAAGGAGGCTGCCAAGTCTAAGGAGGAGTGGGGTGAAGAAAAGTTGAACAAAGAGGAGCATCAGAGTCTAAAAGATGAAGAAGTGCGGCAGACAAACAGGGTAATTTGGAGACTAAGAATGAAAAGATGAAAAAGGCTTAGAGAAACAGGGAGCAGAGAACTGATCAAGAACCAAAAGAAGGCCTGGAAGGTAGTGCTGCTAGGTCAGGAATACCCCAGGCCTTGAGATTTCCAAACCAAAACCTGAGACCACTTGTGATGTTACTAAGGCTGGTAAGCATGATACTTCATGTATCACAACCACAGTGTACGCCACTCAAATAACAGGGGAGAAAAAAACCTTCCACCAGCTCCACAAATGAGAAATATATATGCATATAAAGACACTTTTCAAGCCTCACTCTTGCCCTGAAATTCCTCCCTCTTGCCTTGAAAACTAGAGAAGAGGGCCCAAACCCTGAAATCTGAGAACCCTTCCTGTGAACTTTAAGAGACAAAAAAGTGGAAACCAGGGTTTGAAATGGATAATGAGCTAAACTTTAAATCTTGTAGATTCTCAAGGCCAACCTAGATACGATGCTGAACCCATCAACTGCAATTACATCAACTAAACTTAAAAATGAAAATAGCAAGCAGAGAGGAGTGTCCAATTTTTGATGGAGTGACAGAGAAATTGCCTCCCTTGCCCTGACATGCTTGCCTATTGCCTGCATTTATCTCTGGGAAAGGACAAATATCCTAGATTAGTAGGGACCATCCCAGTTTATCCTCTATCTTCCCATTGATATTAATATGTCCTAGTTTCTGTCCCATGGAATCATACAATCACAGAGTTGGACGGGGACTTATGAGACATCAGGTCCAATCCCTTGATCAATGCAGGCTCTTCAGCTAGAGCATCCCTCACAGGTAGCTGTCTATCCGGAGAAGAAAACTCCACCACCTTTCTAGGCAATCCGTTCCATTGTCAAACCACTTTCACTGTTGAAAAGTTACTTCTAATGTTCAATCAGTGGCACACCTAGGTTTGACAGCGCCCAGGGCAAGGGGGTGGGGCGAGCAGTGGGGGTGGGGCAAGCAGCGGGTAGAAGGGGGATGAGCAGCAGAAGTGGGCAGGGCGAGTGGCAGTGGGTGGGGAGGGGTGAGTGGAGGTGGGCGGGGTGAGTGGCGGCAGAAGTGGGTGGGGCAAGCAGCGGTGGGCAGGGAAGGGCGAAGGGAGGTGGGCAGGGTGAGCAGAAGTGGGCAGGGTGAGTGGTAGTGGGTAGGGCGAGCAGCAGGCAGAAGTGAGTGGGGTGGGCAGGGGCAGAACAAACAGAGGGCAGAGGCAGGCAGGGCGAGCGGCGGTGGGGGGCAAGCAGAGGATTCCTCTTTTTTTTTCTTGTTTCAATTTTGACTGATTTTCAGCTATTTTTACAGTGGTTTTGAGCCTTTTTGGAGGATGAAAAAATTCCTAGGATTTTTAATTTTTTTAAGGGTTTGAGGGTTTGGTGCACCAGTGTAGCCAGCTAGGAGAGCAAAAATTAACCCCTGCTCCCTCTCCAGTTGCCCTCTTATGCATTATATATAGGTGGTCATTCAGTCTGTCCCTTAAAAACCTCTAACAAGAGTCTACTGCCTTCCAAACAGCATGTGCCATCTGGAGGTCTTCACATTGTTTATTTTATCTATTTACTTTAGTGTTTGACTATAACCTCTCCACCCACCAGAACCTGAGGGGTAATATACAACAGATAGAAATTAAATTAAAGCATTAAACACACCAATAAAACATCTAAAAACAAATTAAAACAACTCTTTGAAAACAGGCGAAAACAAGAGATAGTTAAAAAAGGCTGGACCAGCCACTGCTGGATTTCAGAACTGAAACAACACCATCTTTGCTACCTGACAGAGACCATTTCGAAATGCGCTACACTGGGATAGTGTTGTTATTCCACTTTCAGTATCTTATGGAGTCCTGGGGTTTGCAGTTTAGGGAGGGGCATTTGGAATTCTCAGCCAGAGAGCTCTAGGGCCATAGGATGTTGAAAGTGGAATAATAGTAGTATAACAGTGTAGTGCGGAAATGGTCAGAAACTCAGGAGGGGTGGAGCCAGCCTGACTTCCCTTGGGAGCAAACTCCATAGCCAAGATACTGTTACAGAGAGAGTCCTTAAGTCCTTTTCAGGTGGACCCACCAACCTAGCCTTACAGGGTCATCAGGCATGCAATTGGACCTCCACTGAGGGAGGATCATGAGGGAGGTAACTGAGCCCATTTATTAGGTTTTACTCTCTGGAGTCACAAAGCAGAAAATTTGCTCCATAAGATGTCCTACATTTATTTTAAGATGTCAGCCCTATTTTTAAAAGTTTTAAAAACTTTAAATCTGATTTTAACTTAATACTGTTGTTTTTACCTATTGTTTTAAACTGTTTAAATTTGTTCTAATGATAGTTGTAAGCTGCCCTGAGATCTTTGATATAAAGTGGGTTATGCCATTGTATTTCCAGTTTCTGTGTCTGGCTGTGAAAGCTGGATGGTGAAGAAAACTGATGGGAAGAAAATCAACTCATTCAAAATGTGGTGCTGGCAGAGAGTTCTAGGGATAGCTGGACTGCTAAAAAGACCAGTGAATGGGTCCTAGAGCAAATCAAGCCTGAACTCTCCCTAGAAGCCAAGATGACTAAACTAAGGCTGTTGTGCTTTGACCATATCTTGAGAAGAGATGACTCACTAGAAAAGACAAAAATGCTTGGTAAAGGTGGAAGGCAGTAGGAAAAGAGGAAGATCTCATTCGAGATGGATAGACTCAATCAAGAAGACACATCCCTGAATTTGAAAGACCTCCGCACTACACTCTTATAGTGCGATTATTCCACTTTCAACATCCTATGGAATCCTGGGGTCTGCAGTTTCAGGAGGGGCCAGGAATAATCGCGCTATAAGAGTGTAGTGTGGAAATGGCCCTAAGCAGGGCAGTTGAGGATAGGGTGACTTGAAGGTGTCTCATCTATAGGGTTCCTGTAGGTCAAAGTCAACTTGATGGCAGTTAAAACCACAACAAATATTTAATAACAATAACAATAATAATGTCTCTCCATAGCTTCTCCAGGCTAAACATACCAAAGTTTCTTTCTAAATGATAATTGTGACCATAAAACATACTTGTTAGTGTGCTAATTATGGAAGTCAATAATAAAACTGATTGTTAAAACCAGCAAAATTGATGTAGAAAGAAACGGCTTCGTTCTGTGTACAGTAAATCTGCACAATGCTCTGCTCACAGAATGGCTTAAAGAGAGACACTGTATTGGAAAAACAGGCAGTTTTCCTGAGGAAGTGTTGATGTCACAGAGAAACAGAGGAAGGAAACGCTGAGGTGAACAATGAACCAAAATTGCCTTTGTATTTATATTTACCTTGATTGTAAAAAAGAAGAAGAAGAAGAAGAAGAAAGAAAAAGAGCTCAAGTCAGGCCAAGATAAACATAAATTATGAATGATCAGGTCAGTGTGGGGAGTGGAGGTGAATGACAGAATGTCTTTGTGACTTCCTCTTCCTGTACAGACACTAGCTAAGGTATGCAGCTTCAGACTGTGAGAAAGGACATTGAAAACCTGCATTTTAGGTTTGGCTCAAATGTGGCTTCAGTGGCTGCAATTAGAAAGATTCTTATTTTTTTTTTCTCCCAGGCTTAGTTAACTGTTATTATGTAAAACTGGAATAATACCACTGACCTTTCTTTCTGAAAGGATGTTGTGAGAGTTAATGACTACAGTGCCCACATGCAGATTAGACCATAAATTTAAAACGGTGGTGCAGCTACAGCAGAAGTAGGAGGCACAGAACAGGAGGGACAAGCAAACTTATTTTCCCTTATATCAGAAACTCCCTTCCAAGAACATTCTTTTTGGTGTTGCCCCTTTAGTTCTCTCTCCAAAAGACTCCCCCCAAGATTTGACTTCAATAAAACACCAGTACTATAGTCAAACCTGAAGCACCAGTACTATACCACTGAAGACCAGTACTATACTTGAACTTCTTCTCCCTTTGTTTCCATCTACCTGGGAGTCCCTGCAGCTGATGTCCTTGCAGCAAGTCCAGCTGCAGAAAAATAGCTGAAGATAATCCCTACTGATTCCTCCTAATCTCTAACAACATGGAAATAGTCAGGTGTGAGGGGGCTGCATTGCTTAAAACAGTGGTTCTCAACCTGTGGGTCCCCAGATATGTGTGGTCTTCAGCTCCCAGAAGCCCCAGCCACTATGGTCAATGCTCAGGGCTTCTGGGAGCTGAAGTCCAAAAACATCTGGAGACCCACAGGTTGAGAACCACTGGCACATTATTTATATGTTATAATTTATGTATTTAGGACCCCTTTCACACTATGCAATTGTAACACTCTGAAATCACTTTCACTGCCATGACTGCCTTCTGCAGCTTCCTGGGATGCCTAGCTTGGTGAGAAGCTAGAGTTCTCTGACAGAGAATTGTTAAGTATCCCCACAAAACTATAAATCCCAGGATCCCATAAGATGGAGCCATAGCTGTTAAAGTGGTATCAAAGTGCTGTAATTGCATACAGGTATACCTCAGTTAACAAAGCCTCTTGAAGAAGCTGCTACTGGAAATGTATGTGCTTACATACGATAGGCAAGGTGAACAGCTGCCTCCAGAATCACTTATTGAGCATGTGTGAAGAGCAAAACAGAAAGAAAAGGGGAAAGCAGATTAGTTTTCCTTCCCAGCTACCTTGGCAGGTTGGAAAAGCATAGATCTATAAGTTTTACCACCAAAATATTAATCATATGAAAACTGGAGGCTGTTGAAAGAAAAATGTTACCCCAGGATGCATTTTGGAAGAAGCTTTCAAGTAGTCTCTAGAAAATTCAAAATATTTTGTTTCCTTATGCAAGCCGTGGTGGAGCTTGGAGTGTGGGGAGGGGAAGGGAGGCAGGAGGTGGGTGGGGCAACTGCAAAAGGGGTGTGGCCACTGTGCATGGAGCGTGGCTGTGGTATGTGGGGGCGTGGCCAGGGCATGCAGGGGCGTGGCTATGGGCCTGTACACCCCAAAAATATTGCCGCCGACGGCAAACTGCACTCCCCCCACCCCATGCGACCGTATGCAAAGCCTACCTGATCTAGTTGTTTCGTTTTACAGGCGGTCATAGTTAGTTTTGGGGAAAAAGTTTGCTCAAACATGTAAAAATCTTTTTTTGTGGTGTAGGAACCTATTCCTATTCTTTCCATGTTATTTCAGCTTCTGGTACCAACATTTCTGTTAAGAAGTGAAGCCCAGGAACACGTCTACCTACTTAACCAAGGTATACCTATAGTATGGAAGAGATCCAAGGACGTTTTCATTCTGCCTACAGAGGCCTTCTAAGTCTAAACATATATTGGCACACATGGCTTATTATATTTGGTCACAAAACAAAAACAACAGTAGGAATGTTAAGGAAGCTGTGTAGCAACTCCTACCCTACACTGCCATCACAGCTCCTTTCATAGTGACTCTGGCATGGAGGTGGGTCATAAAGGTTTCTCTAATTAAAGGCATGAATATTCCAAAGACCTTGGCAGGCTTTTTATTTGACTAATGGAATGCTGTGATTTGTTCATAGTGGTGAATAGCACCACCTCCCCATTTTAAAAACACTTTGGAGGAGGCTAGGCACAATTAGTTTCTCATTACTTGTCAGCATTAAGGTGAAGTTCAAGTGACTGCTTGCATGGAAACTGTAACTTTGCACCATTTAAAGCAAGTTCAGCAAATCTTTCAGAGGCACACAGAAGTTACCTGGAATATCTTGCAGTAATTCGTACATGAAACACCACAGCTCTGTGGAGGTTGTGGTAGGAGCAATGGTTCTGCAATGATCAGCCAGAAATAGAGTTGCCAGATCAGGAACTGGCAAAACCACCTCTGAGTATTCCTTGCTCTAAGAAAATCCTATGAAAAATTCATGGGATCACCAAAAGTCTACATTGGCTTGGAGGCACATAAATACACACAAAACTCAGACCTAGGGCTGCCCCTTCTTGATGTCACAGGGGTACACCCTGGTGATGTCATTAAACATGATATATTAAGTATCAACCACAATTAGTGAGAGCATGTCCTCTAACATTTCACAGATGAAAATTGGGACACATGGCTGAGCAACACTAGAATGCAGTCAAGAAAGCCAGGTTACTAGTGAGAAAGATCCCATAAGCTAGAAGAGGCTGCAGCAGCAGTTTGCTTTAGTCTGAATCTCCTAGGAAGGGAAAAATTCTGCCCCCTCCTGTCTTCTCACCTCTTCTGAGTTAATGGAGACCAAACCACTTTGACACTTAGAACTTAGTTTGCAGCACAAGAAATAAATTGAGGGCAAAGAGGGAAGACAGGAATTGGAAAGAAAAACTGGGACATTTTAAAAGCAACTGAAAAGTTGGAACATGTCCAGAGGAGGGCGGCCAAAATGGTGAAAGGTCTAGAAGCCATGCGGTATGAGGAGCGGCTTAGGGAGAAAGATACGTTTAGCTTGATGAAAAGAAGGTTGAAAGGTGACATGATAACCATGTTTAAATATTTGAAGGGATGTCTTGTTGAAGGTGGAGCAAGCTTGTTTTCTGGTGCTTCAGAGACTAGGACACAGAGCAATGCAGTCCCTGAAAATTTAACCTCCCAAACCTGTAGGGCCTAAATACCCTGAAGGCATCAGATTCTGTCTGATCTGGAAGCTAACCAGAGTCAGCCCTGGTTAGTACTTGGATGGAAGACTGCAAGCAAATGCCTGGTCCTGTAGGCTGTATTTCAGAGGAAAACTATAGGAAAAGAGATTTCACCTAAAAATCAGAAAGAACTTCCTGACAGTAAGAGCTGTCTGGCAGTGGAATATGCTGCCTCGGAGTGTGGTGGAGTCTCCTTCTTTGGAGGCTTTTAAGCAGAGGCTGGATGGCCATTTGCTGAGGGTGCTTTGAGTGTGTGTTTCTGCATGGCATGTGGCAGGACTCGATGGTCATTGTGGTCTCTTCCAGCTCTATGATTCTATGGAAAAAATGGGACAGAGGATTAACTGGGACTGTCCCTGCCAAATCTGGACAGTTGCAGGGTCAGAGCCCATAACTCATAATAAAGACCAAGTCTAACAAATAAGAAAATATATCTCTGGTTGGAAATTCAGATTTCTAAAAGAAAAGATGCAGTTTCCCCAGGTCTATGTTTTATCCTCTTTAAGCCCATGGAACCTGTAGTCCAACCATATAAAGTTTCCCAAGGTCTGTTTTAAAAAAGTAAACAGTCTGTCGTGGCTACTCCAAAGCAGCCTACAGCAGTATGCGGTGGGTCCTGGGGAAAGAATACACAGTCTAACATAGATGTCATATTCAAGACAAGGCTCTCACCCTGAGATGACATCTCCGAACCCGAGGCCTAGAGAACAGAATCCAGGCTGTGAGATCTGAAGACCCTAGCCGCACCACATCATCACCTCCAGGGTGTATGTTTAAGAGACAAACCTAGAATGCCTCATTGCTGTCAGGCCTTGTAAGAGGAAGAGAAAGAAATCTTTCAACCTGGTACAGGAAAAGAAGGTAATAGGAGCATCTCAGTCCAGGGCAGTTTGCGAAGCTTTGCAGTTTAGGGGTCCTCCCTAAACTGCAAAGCCCAGGATTCCATAGGATGTTGAAAGTGGAATAATAACGCTATAACATTCTAGTGTGCAAATAACCCAGCATTCACTTCCACAGAGGCCAGGATGATCTTTGGCCAATTCAGTTCAGTTCTAATTCCTTAAAATCAGAATGTTGCTTTGTATTCCAGGAGATAATAATAACAGCAAAGACATCTGTACAGTGCTCTTTCCCAAATCTTAAAGCTTCCTCATCACATCAGTGTACTTTCTAGGTGTTTATGGAGTGCAAACAGACATAAACATGTCCAGGCATCTTTCACAGAATTTATAGAAGCAAATGTGAATGAAATTCATTGATCTGGTCCACAGGCCTAGCAAAAGAACTCAGACAAATCAAATTGGTAGGAAAAAATGTTAGCCCAAAGCCACACAACTGTTCAGCAGAAGTCTTAATTTCTAAAGTCAAAGCGGCTCCAAACCACTTTAATCTCTGAGGCAGAACAGCAGCTGAAACTCACCCAAGTCTTGGTGCATTATATACAAAGGCGGTAAATAAATCTTACAACAATCCTATACATTTTTACACAGAAGTAGTTCAGTGGGACATGCTGACAGATAAACATGTATAGGGCACTGGTGTAAGGACAGGGGAGATGATGAGGCTGGTACTTTTTTTGGGGTGGCACTGCTCCTTGCCTGCCCCCAATGTGCCGTCGCCCCATCCACATGTGCCATAGCCCCTCCCATGCACACTGGAGCCCCACCCATGTGCACCATAGCCCTTCCCACGTGCGCCATAGCCCGACCCATACCGGCCATAGCTCTGCCCATGCCCCTCCTCCCCTGCCACTACCCCACTGGCGCAAAGCTCTGACACAGGTATAGGGGTCCTAGTTTCCCTTTTAATTACTTGGTTCTTCCCTGGAAAGTGCTGATTTTGTTGTCTGGAGGAAGCCTAGAAGGTTTAGATGATGTAAATTACAAGTCCAGAGCTTTGGATAGCAATCATCTCCTTTGCTGCTTTTCTGGGGCTGCAAAAACAGGTAAGTTGTGAACCCTTAGGTAAAGTGGTGCTGGCTGGTAGCTTCCGAACTTGAGGGGTAGTGAATCTGTTTTGCATTTTAGTATGAACTTTAAAGGAACTATCCAAGGGGCTTATCCCATTTTGGGGCTATAGCCCAGTACCTTAGACAGCTTCTTTAAACCTTAAGCTAAAATCTGATGTAGGTTCACTACCCCACTGCCGTGGCCTCCACTGTACAACAGCAAATTCTTTTGTGACATGAGGCAGATAATACCACAATGACCTCTCTCTATCCTGACAGGAAAAATACAAAAGCCACCAATTAAATAACAATTTGCAGCTCTTTGCCTCACTCTGTTTAATGCTAGCACTGTGCTGCTGAAAACCCTTGTGTGTGTGCATGTGTGTGTGTGCATGCTAGTGTGGTGTATTAATTTCAGTGTTGAATTAGGACTCAGGGAGACTGAGGTTAGCCATAGAAAGCCACTGGGTTACCTTTGGCAAGTCACACCTTCTCCGTCTCAGAGAAAGGCAATGACAAACCCCTCTGAACAAATTTTGCCAAGCAAATCCTATTATGGGTGCAACTTAGGGTCTCCATTCATCTGAAATGACTTGAAGGTATACACAAACAACAAAATATATATGCATGAACGTATTTTATTAATTTTTGCCCCACCTTTCTCTTAGAACAAGACCTCAAGGCAGCTTACAATGTGATTTAAAAAAGGTTCAACAGTAAAGCACAGTAAATATTAAACAACTGAATTTGAAGCAATTTTAAAAACACATTACAATTTTTTAAAAAACAAAACACAATAGCTTCAATTAATGGCCCCTTCCTCTGAAGCAATTCAGCTGCCAAAATCTAAGTAAAAACTTCTTTGCCTTTGGATGTAAAGAGAACAGAGAAGGAACATTCCAGCTTATCTGGTACACTTCTAGTATTATCAACCAGAGGACCATGGCAAAGATTTCTAGCAAAGAATTCAAGGTACCTGCAAATCCTAAAATTTCCAAGACAGGGTGGACAGCTACACGGGGCTCAGAGGTCAATTACCTTCAAACCCCCAGGGAGCACACTTTCCCACCTTCCCAGGCCTTCCCATTCTAATCTGCTTTGGTCAGACCTTGCCTGGAGTACTGTGTCTAGTTCTGGACACTCATAATTCAAGAAGGCATTATCCCAAAATGTGGGTGACTCAGGGGCACACCCGTGATGCCAGTACCTCCATGTGACAGTGGGAAATGATTTAGCTCAATTAGGAGGCCTGGGGGGAGGCTAACCTAGCAAGCTTTTCCCCCAATGTTTACAGGGTCCTGTGTAGGGAAAAACCAGCCAGAGATTCATAAAGTAAACTTAAAATGTGTTTTATTAAGAGAATCTAATTGTGGATGCACAAGATCCAAACACTCACACACTCATACAAAGCTAACTGAAGGAAAAGGAAGGAAAAGTTGCTAGCAAAGTTTCAGGGTTTGGGTGATAATTACCAATCTGAAGAGCAGCAAAGAAATTAGCAACGTGGCTGACTGGCACCTAAGGACAGTGCTCATTCGAGAATCAGAGAGACAGTGTGGCATTCAGCAAGAGAGATACTGTGAAGTAATTGATCAAAATGGAGACTTTTTATACCCAATTTCTATCTGCAGGGCATGGGTGTGAATGGCTAAAAAAACAATGGAGGTTGCAGAGCAGTCAATGAGATCTCGACTATGTTAATGATCTTAGTGTTAGGTGACAAAGAGTTAATGGCTGTCTTGATAGCTCTATAATGGTGGACAAATGTGTGGAGGAGGGAAATGCGCAGGTTGGAGAGAAGAAGGTTTAAAACAATCAGTGACTTAGTAGGAGCTTCCTGCCATTATTGCCTGATAGCAGTCATTACAGTTTAGCTTAAGCCTGTCTTCTCTGGAGTTACCTGGTGACATCCTGACAATGACCTGGCTATTCCTAGAGGAGATCTCTGACCTACTTTGCAGTGCGTGTGTTCAACCAGTGTTTTTCCTCTGTCCAGCTTGGTTTTACAGTCACACAGGGTTCATTTTATATCAATGCCAATTAAATCATATTTTGCCAATTAAACCATAACAAATCTGGGGTGTGTGCAGGCCAATAACAAAGGATGTTGGACAGCTAGAATGTGTCCAGAGGAGGTGACCAAAATGGTAAAAGGCCTGGAAATCATGTCTTATGAGGAGAGGCTGAGAAAGCTGGGTATGTTTAGCCTGCAGAAGAGAAAGTTAAGTCACATGATAGCTATGTTTGAATATTTGAAAAGATGCCATATGGAAGATGGAACAAGCTTGTTTTCTGCTGCTTCAGAGACCAGGGCCCTTTTCGCATTGGCATTTGCCATGCGAAAGGGCCCCTGAGCATCGCGCAACTGTGAAGACTGGTCCACATGATGCACTCACAATCACGCAATACTCCAGGGGCTGGCAGGCGCCAACTGAGCGCTATTTCATTTTTGGCTGTGAGTAGAAAATGGTGCACGATCACACATCACCCCAGGGCCCCGCGCACGCTTGCCGTGCAAGCGGAGCTCCGGAGCCACAGTGCTCGTGCTTCCTGCCCCAGCACAGCCTGGGAAAATCCCACGCTGCACTGTGGAAGGAAGAGGAGGGGCTCTTGTGCAAGCAGGCAGCAGCTGCGGAGCTGAAGGAACCGGGACGCGAGAGCCTCTCAGAAGAGGCTGCTCATGCGATCCCCGCACCCTAGCTCTGCAAAAAGGTGAGTTGCGAAAAGGGCCCAGGACATGGAGTAGTGGTTTCAAACTACAGGAAAAGAGATTCCAGCTAAATATTAGGAAGAACTTTCTGATAGTAATAGCAGTTCCAACAGTAGAATATGCTGCCTCAGAGTGTGGTGGAGTCTCCTTCTTTCTGTTGAAAGTGCTTTGATGGTGTATTCCTGCATGGCAGGGGTTTGGATTCAATGGCCCTTGTGGCCTCTGACAATTCTATGGTTCTCTGATTCTACAAAAGCCCAAATACCCCGTTATCCTCTGCAGTCCCTCCCAGAATGGTCACCATTTTGAGAAAGACTACAGAGGAAAACAGGTATTTGGAGGACAGTACAGAATTTTGGGATGCTTGTGGGATTTCTGTTTTCACACAAATGGGGAAGCATTCAGGATGCTTTTGGGGCAAAAAAACCACCTGAAAATAGCATCTTTTTTTTAAAAGGAGGGGTTATTGGGGGACAAATGGGGTGCTTCGGGGCCACATAGTGGGATCTGCACTTTGCCCATCCCACCAAAGGAAGAAGCCCAGTTAAAATTGTATCATACTGTTATAACCATGCAGTGCACACTGAGTAACAAGATGGCCAAAAACTCATTTTGGTTCCTCTCATCCAGGATATAAGCCTAATACGTATATGTATATGTATATGTATATATTTGAAACTCTGACAAATTAGTAGCCAGGAAAACTAATATTTCATGGGTGCATGATTAGCACTGCAGTAATCTAGTACAAAATTATTTAGCATTAGGGTGGAAAACACCCTAATCCTAAATAATAATAAAGCTAAGAATCTCAGTTCAGCTGATATTCTATGATTCTATGACTAGCAGTAATACTCTTGTTTTGTGGGAAAATTCCCATTTTTTAAAAAAAAAAACACTTTAAACTTTTTTTTTTTTACAATAAATTCTTACCCTTACCTTCTAGAGAACTAATAATATAATACCACTCTCCTTCTGCAGATAGCTGCAGGGCCCTTTTTAATGGATAGGAAACAAACAAACCATCCAGTTAGACCTACAAACTGAACCACTATCAGTGGAAGAGCAAACATACCCCCAAAGCTTTCCAAATAAATATATGAAAAACAGCTTCTCCTTTTTTTATGCTTTGCAAAATCAACACTGCATGCATTGGAAAGCTCAGCATAACTCTTAAAAGACTGTTAATGTCAACAATGGTTTCTTGTTTACAGAGCGTATTTCTGCACCAGTTTTACTAATATGCAAGCACACACTACCCACAGTATTAAGGATTTGTACAGAGACGGGAAATGCTATTTTTCTGAACTATAACACCCAGCATCCTCCAGTCTGTGATTTGATGGTCCCCTTATATAGCCTATCAATCTTGCAGTTGCCATAATGATGAATGCAGCTATAAATCGTTTTGCTTATATGTTCCAATTTAAAATTTTATACACTGCTTTGAATAAACCTATCCTTAGGAGCATGGGATGCACATTTTAATAACAACAGCAGCAGCAACATTTTGATTTGCTATGTGAGGCACGGGCAACAGAAACATTACACATTCATTTTTATTTCTGTTCCCAGGTGTGGGTGTGAGGGAGAGATTAGTAACTTTTTAAATTCACACAGGGTTGTAACTTTGTATTAGAATCAGCTAAGGAAAGGAGATGGCGGTTAAATGTTATGCTGCCACCTACAGGTAGCCTTGGAAACCACAGTAATGTACAGAAAAGACGGGCAAAAAAAATCAACAAATATAAAACACTTAATAAGTGGTTCGGCTGACCTGAAAGTCTGGTGAACTCATCGACGGCAGATTGGTTTGCTTGTATATGGCCATCCATGTTCATAGTGCTTTACATACAGCAAGTCCCAGTCCAGTGAGTTTATGATCTAAAATTCAGCGCCGTAGAAATGCCAGAGAAAGGGGTCGAGAGCAAGAAGTGTTTATTTCAGTTGCACGTGTTTAGGTTTAGCTACAGTTAATCTCAGTTAACTGTAAGATGAATTACAGCGGTTTTGTTACAGGAACAGATCTTGGTAAACCTGCCTTTTTTTTTTTTTTTTTGACAGCAATTTACTTTGGACTTCCACCTCCCGAATTTCCCTGTCAATATAGACAATGGCCATTTTGGCTCTCGGATTCTTTGACGTGTAATCCAAAACAGTAATTTTTCCAACCTCTAGTTTTTGGTTGGTCCAAGACTGCTGGTTCCCACCAGGCTTGTCCATCTCCAGGTCCAGTTGGTAAGAGCTGAAGCTGTGAAACTTCTCACAAGTGGCCTGCCCCCTTTCATAGTATTCTGTTTCCTCCAGTCTTGAAGGGAGAAGGGCTTTCGTTATTCTAGGAGGAGGCTTGTTTCACGCCTAAAGATATTTGGATGCTCTTGTATGTGTGGGTCAATGGATCTTGGGTCTCATGACCTTACATCTGCGATACCATTGGTTAGTGCAGGATGGGAATTAAGTAGCCCTCCAGATTTCTTGGACTGAAAGTTCTGGAACTCCTACCCAGCAATAGCCATTGGTGAAGAATGCTGGGAATTACACTTTGACAGAGGTGTAGCAATGGGGGGAGGGAGGGCATTGAAATCTGTCCCCCCCATTTTTTCCCTTCAACTCCAAATGTCAAGCAGTGCAAAAAGACACTGAAAAAATTATTCACACCTAGAGCTCTTGCAGTGTTTCCATTCCCTTGGTAACTGTGCCTGTGTCTATTCACTGGAATCCTGAACTGTATTTCTGAATAATCAACCAAAGTTTTGAGTTACTGAATTGCTAGAAACTGGGGTGGGGACTGAAGGAAAATTTCATTGGGGCGGGAGAATTCTTATTTTGGGGCAATGCCCTCATCTATCCCATAGCTAGGTTGCAAGAACATAGGTAAGGCTGCATGTCCTGGTATGGAAGAACAAAATCCTCACCAAGAAAATAAAGCTTCTAGAACAGCGGTTCTCAACCTGGGGGTCGCGACCCCCTGGGCGGTCGCACAATCCTTTCACGGGGGTCGCCACTCTCCCTTGCCGCCGCCGCTGCCAGCAGCCTTTCTCATTTGGGCCGCCTCCTGCTCGGCGCCATCTTTCCTCCTCCACCCCTCCCGGAGCTGGCGGGTGGGCGGAGAAGAAGGGGAGGAGTGGACGGCCCATGTGGGCTCTTGTGTTCACTCTTCCCTCTTTCTCTCTCCTGGAGCGAGGCACGGACACTGGGGGATGAGCCATCACCCATCAGGCCCCTCTCGGCTGGCTGTGAGGTAGGTAGAGGCCGTGGTTCCCAGCGACCCCAGGGCAGGCAGTGTGGCAACGGGGAGGCCGGGCAGAACCGTGGCTCCCTTCCCCACGGGTGGGGAAAGGCTGCGGCGGCCTATCGGGCCCCTCTCGGCTGGCTGCGAGGGGCAGGTAGGCCGTGGTTCCCAGCGACCCCGGGGCGGGTGGGCGGCGTGGCGACGGGGAGGCCGGGCGGAACCACAGCCCCCTTCCCTGAGGGTGGGAAAGGCCGCGGCAGCCTATCGGGCCCCTCTTGGCTGGTTGCAAGGGGCAGGTGGGCCATGGTTCCCAGCGACCCCGGGGCGAGCGGCGTGGCGACGGGGAGGCTGGGCGGAACTGCGGCTCCCTTCCCCGCGGGTGGGAAAGGCCGCCGCGGCCTATCGGGCCCCTCTCGGTTGGCTGCAAGGGGCAGGTAGGCTGTGGTTCCAGCGGGGTGCCGGCGTGACCCAACTGCGGAGACGGCCAGGTCTGGCGGCTCAGCACCGGCCTGGCGCAGCTCCTCGCCTGTGAGTCGCGGGAAAGGGAGGGCGTGAAAGCGCTCTGCTCCCGGCAGGCAGGCAGGCAGGCAGGACGGGGAGCTGCACGGCTGCACTCCGGCCATTTCCACACTGCACTCTTACAGCGCTGCTAGTCCCTTTCCAGCCTCCTTTGGAATCCGGGGGTTTGCAGTTTAGGGAGGATTGGGACCCCTCCCCAAACTGCCAACCCCAGGATTCCAGAGGAGGTTGAAAGTGGAATCGTCGAGCTATAGCAGGCTCGTGCGGAAATGGCCATGGGAGGCGGCTGTAACTATAAATGCGGGCGTCTCACTTTGGCCACCGCCTCCTCTTGCTCAGCGTCATCTTTTCCTCCCCCCATGGAGCTGCCAAGGTGAGCGAGTGAGGGAGGCGCCGGGTAGGAAAAGTTTTGCATGGAACCAAAAAAAAAACCATTTTGCCAAAAATTTCCCCTGCACAGGCTAGTGCGGAAATGGCCACAGTGTGACCTCTGTCCCCGGTTCCACCAATACCGTTCCTGCGGGTGTCCCTCCGCCCCTTGTTCCCCCATTCAGCCTCCAGCCCTTTGGCACACATGGGTCGCTTCGCCTAAAGCTGGGAAATTCAACTCAGGCCGCCGCCACCCTGCCGTCACGCCCGCTTCGCTTCGCGGAGGTGAGGCGAAGCTGAAGTCGTTGTCGCCACCGCCCAGCCCTCCCCAGAGGGAGCCAGCCGTCCCCCAGCCCGCATGGGCTCTTGTGTGCGGGACAACAGCAGTAGGAGCCGTTTGCCAATGGGCTACCCAGGTGTATCTCCCTCGGCAGCCTCGTTTAGCAGCGGGAAGGAGAAAAGGAAGCATTTGGTTCAGTGGCTTGTGGCCCTGAGGCGATTGACGGGCCGGCTTGCCTTCCTCCTTCTCGCCCTGGAGAGTCTCCTGCGCGGGCGCCTGCCTCAGGGACAAGGAGCTCGGGGGACACGCGCACGCAGAGAGGGAAGACGTGGGAGGGTTGGGGCACCGTGACACCCCGCCGCCCTCTCCCTCCCCTCCCCCTCCTCCAGCGAATGGTCCCTTCCAGCTGGGTGGCCATGTTACTGCTTAGAATCGAGAGCGCGGGCGAAACCAGAGGCCGCTTTTGCCTGTGAGAGGGGAGGACGGGCAGAAGGAGTGGCGAAAGAGCCGCGTCGGGCAAGGGGGAAGGAACTGAGTGAGACACAGACAGAAGACACACCGTGAGAGGCGAGTCGTCGCCTCAGCAGCAGCAGCAACAGGAGCCGCTGCCAGTTCGTTCCCTCCGAGTCCAGCAAGGGGAAAAATAAAATAAAATAAAGCAGCATGGCCGTAGCAGTGGGGAGACCCTCAGAAAGTCTGGAGTGCCTTCCCTGGCTCGGTGGGGGAGCGGTCGTTGGGCAGGGGAGAATTTGGGTTGCGTTTTTGGAGGGAAATGTGTTGCAGGGCGGTTTGGTTTTCAAAAAGCTTGGGCAGCTGAGGGACGTGGAGGCATGGCCGTGGGGGGGGGCAGCCCTTGTGTCTGGTTGCCTGAAGGTCTGCGGAGCGTCTGTCCTTTGCATGCAAGAGAGTCCAGGTTCAGACCATTTCCACACTACACTGTTACAGTGCTATTCTTCCACTTTCAACATCCTATGGAATTCTGGGGCTTGTAGTTTACTGAGGCCAAAGAGCTCTCTGGCAGAGACTTCTTAATGCCCCTCCCTAAACTGCAAACCCCAGGATTCCAGAGGCTGTTGAAAGTGGAATAATAGCACTATAACAGTGTGGTGCAGAAATAGCCTCAGTGTCTGGTATGGCTGGGAAAGAGAGCTGCTGCCAGCCAGTGTGACCCAAGAGTCAGAAATCATGACCTTCCAGCTGTTGGGTTGCAGCCCTTCTTGGCTCTATTAGTTGGGGCTGGTGAGATTTGGAGTCTTAATGACTCCAGCTTGCCACAAGGACAGAACTTCAGAGTAACTGGTTGCTTGTGTGATCTCAGGATTCATTACACCAGTGCTTCTTAGACTGTCTGATGTTGAAGACTGGGATTTTTTTCCTAATATGTCAGGATCCAGTGTCATATCTGTGCCTCTTGTTTACAACTCTCCTTTCTTTCCTGGAAACTTGCAGTGGACTGGCACTGGTCCATGGACTTTGAGTAGCTCTAATGTGCAGCAGCTTCTGTTGCATGCTCTTATTGCATCATAAAGTGCAATTCTAGCAGGAGAAGATCCTGAGACCCCTTTTACTTCCCACTGTAAAATTTGGTAAATATGCTTTCAACCCTGTTGCAACTCTTCCTAAAATCTTAGGGCATTTTAAGTCCTGCCATCCTAGAGTAGGTCAGCCATGACCTTCCCATTCCCACTGATGTTTTGAGGTATTCTTTTGCCAAGCAAAATGCTATTTACCAGAGCTTGGAAAAATTTGTTTTGGGGCTACAGCTTCTAGAATCCCCTAGCAGTGTGTGGCCATCTTGGTTGTAGATTTCCAGTTCTGATCCCAAAATAAATCTTTTCCAAGGTCTGTCTCTGAAGAGGACTAAAGGACTAAAACCCATATCTAGGGGACCCTCACCTCTTCTGGGTGTGTTCTGACCTGGATTTGTCCATCCTTCCTACATTCCTCTTATTCTGAAGGTCCAGTAATTTTCCAGACAATGATTGTGTGTCATGAAACACAAAGACATTCCTCTTTAAAGAATCAGCTGCTCCTCTGTCTTCTTTCCCTGAGACACTCTTGTTCTCCTCTACCTCTCTTTTGTATGATCTTTGTTAATTTTAAGGGGTTTTTTTGGGACCAAAAATATAACTGTCATCTTGCTTTCTTTTAGGTACTGTTTCTGTGACAAGAATGTTTCTGTTGCAATGAATCACGTGACCTTTTGCTTTCTAGGACGTATAGCTTGTGTTTATGAGTAGTGGACAGTAAATTGGTTAGCGATTTCTATAGTCCTACAGTGGCAGCCCTCTTGTGGCTGCACAGCATGTAGCCCAGACCATGTCCTCCTCTGAGCTCTTGGTGCCAGAGCTGGTCTTCAAGTTTAGGAAAAGTAAATGAAACAGTTTTCTTGATGCCTTATCATTTCATAGTGGAACTGAGTGTGCGTATATCTGTATGTGTGTCTGTAGTCTCCTGCATCTTAAAAAAAACACACCTTGCAACAAATAGGTATCTTTTTTTCTGTAACCTACCTGTCCATGGCTGAGAATCATTTTGTATGTGGCATGCCTGATTCTTTGATTTAGTTACAGTAACTATAACTATAACGGTAGCAAAATTACAATTATAAAGTTATAAAGTTATAGTTACAGTTACAGTAACTATAACTATAACAGTAGCAAAATTACAGTTATAAAGTTATAGTTACAGTTACAGTTACATTTGCAAAGTTACAGTTACAGTTACAGTTATAAAGTAGCAAGGAAAATAATTTTATGGTTGGGGTCACCGCAACATGAGGAACTGTATCAAGGGGTCACGGCATTAGGAAGGTTGAGAACCACTGTTCTAGAAGGATGTGGAGTGTTTTCACTTTTGCTGCCACCTCTCTTTCCCATGTTCTGTGGAACATAGGAGGAAGAGGGCAGCTCTAGCAGTCATTTTTGACACCTGAAAGTGTTTTGCATGGTGCACACATCAAACACCAGTCTTTTGCATGTGAGTACACTAACAGAAAATCCAACATCCACATCTCAGCTCCTATAAAGACTAAAGACATGCTTTTAAAAAAATACAGGAAACCTTGGAATCTGGGCCAACTTAAGAGTGCAAATGGGTAACAGGTGGGGATGCCAAGATTCCAGATAAAACCCAGAGAACTGGGTGATGTGGCAATGCTGTTTCAATTCAAAATTTTATTACGGCAAAGAGCCAGCAAAATGCTGTTTCTTACAGATGCTAACTCTTTAATCTCACATTCTTTCTATCTTACACAGGAAGAAATGGGTGGCTTTCGGTTGACTATTATGAAAACAATTTTCTCCCTTATTTCTAGATTCTCTAGAAATCCCCTTTCACCACAGTAACTTCTGTTTTTGTGGGGCCCTTGTTGTTTAGTACTCTTAGTGGCAACACTAACATGGCTTATTACTGAAAGTTTTTGAGTTTAACTGATTTCACCTAAATGCAGATATGTGCATGCTTTAAAATTGTCTTACCATTTTACCATTATTAAAATGTTTAGTTAATAATTTTTACTGTTTCCAGTTGGTATGAACTTGTTTAAATTTAATGTTATGGCACTGTATGGCACCCTAGAAAGTCAGGGTGGTACAGTGGGTTCAGCATTGGGCTGTGAGCCTGATGACCAGGATTTAATTCCCTGATTAGCCGTGGAAACCCATTGAGGGATCATGGGCATGTCACACACTCTCAGCCTTGAGAAAACCCCATGACAGGTTCTTGTTAAGGTTGCCATAAGTTGGAAACAATTTGAAGGCACACAACAACAAAGATAGTGGCACCCTGTGGTCCCTAGATAAAAAATGGAATATAAATATTTCAATAAATATACAAGTAAACAAAAGAGGCTCCATCCTTCAGTGAACATTGTTGACCAATGCTTTTAATTTATACGTATTCTGAAAAACCTGAACTGCCCACTTGCACACTCCAAGCCTGGTGCCCATTAAAGCTAATATTCCAAATCACAAGGCCCCAAGGCCTTATTAAGTCATTCATGAATTAATGCATTAATTAATGGTTAGTTTGTCAATTTTGTCAGATTTATATTTTGTCTTTCCTCCAGTGAGCTCATGGCAATATACATGGCTTTTTCTTCATCCTCACAACTCTGTTGTCACAACAATTTTGTGAAGTTGGTTAAGGAAAAAGGAATGAGTGGTCCAAGGTCACTCAGTGAGTTTCATGGTACAGGAGGGACTAGAGCCAGAGCCAATGTCATGTAGTGGTTTGAGAGCTGGACTAGGGCCCTTTTCACACCTTACTCATTTGCGCGACAGGGGAGGGCGGCTCGTGCGAGAAGCCTCATTCAGAATGCTGCCGCTTCCCCGCTCCTTCCAACCGCAGGTCGCTTCCTGCTAGCGCGACCGTCGCTCTAGCGCCCCTTCCTTCTTTCCGCAGCGCAGTCTGGGAGCTGTAGGCTGCGCTGGCGGAAGGAAGCGCGACCCGCCCAGCTTGCCGAAGCACCACACTCAGGTAAATGCGCAAGGGCGCCGCAAGCATTGCGCGAGCGCGCAGTATTTTCAGCTTACAGCCGAAAATAAAAAAATGCACGCACACCTCGCTTTAGCCTCATGAGCGTCGCATGAGAGGGAGTGCGTCATATGGAGCAACACTCCCATTCATGCGATGCCCAAGGGGTGCTCGCACACAAAAAAAGGCATGCAAAAAGGGCTTAGGACTCTGGGATACCCATTCACACTCACTCAGTCTCAGAGGAAGGCAAGGGCAACCCCCTTCTGAACAAATCTTCCCAAGAAAACCTCATGATAGCTTTGCCTTGGGAGCCATATCTGCCCTAGACTGTTATAGTGCTATTACTCCACTTTCAACTTCTTACGGCATTCTGGAGTTTGCAGTTTAGGGAGGGGCCTCAAAGGCCCCTCCCTAAACTGCAACCCCAGGATTCCATAGGATGTTGAAAGTGGAATAATAGCACTATAAGAGTCTAGGGCGGAAATGGCCAGGGTCACCACAAGTCAGAAATGACTTCAAGGCACGCAACAATAACAACAACAACAATAACAGCAGGGGCTATAATGTGGGCTTCCCAAGTACTCCAACCGCTGTACCACACTGGCTTTTCTCGGGGGGAGGGAAATTAGACATCTTCCAGAAAGTAAAAGACACAAGGTTGCATGTCACCTGTTGCTAATGTCATGATGTTTTATTTCCAGAGCACATATCGATAAACCCCTAGAATAAGGTTCCTGGGCAAAATTAAATGTAATTTTGACATTTCATGCTGGAGATGCTAAACTCCAAGCAAAGGGTGTTTGTGTATGGTTGTTGGTGTCAAATCATCTGTTGCCAGAACATCTGCAAAATGCAAGAGCAACCAGAAATGCTGCAAAACCTCCCTTTCTTTCACAGCCAGCACCATTGCACAGACATTGCATAGCTCCTGTTGAAAAAACCCAAAGGCCATGCTGGAGTGTGAAATTTGAAATGACAAGTGAAATAAGCTAGGGTGCTCCCTCCACCCCACCAAAAGAACTGAACTTGTTTTTGATATCAGCCTTGAGGGAGAAGTCAGCATGCTTTAGGGATGAGAATGCAGATAACATTATAGAGAATGCAGATAACATTATATCTTCTATGGTACCAGGATGGTACCAGGACGCCAGACCAAACAAGGGGCCAGTGTTTGATGCCTATTAACAGTTGTTTGATATACCAATCACTACTGCTAAAATCCATCTTCTAATATAAACCAATCTTTCTAATGGAGCAAGAAACCAGAGCCTGGAAAAGTTATTTTCTGGGGCTACAACTCTCAGAACCCATAGACCAGTGTATAGTGACTAGGGAATTCTGGGAACTACAATCCAAAAAAGTATTTTTTCCCCACTTTCTACAGGAAACTGACACCGCATTGTTCATATCTGACAACTGTGCAAACAAAACTACAGGAAGAAAAGACATTTTCATAGACCATGGCTGTAACTGACAGCAAATTGATGATGATGAACATTTTACTTGCACTCTTTTTAATCAGGAACAAAAAATTCCAAACAATAATTTCCGACTCTTCTCCCAGTTTTTGGCTCCATGGTTACAAAATCTGATTTCAGACTATCCGCAAGTGAGAGGAAAATGAAAAAGAAATGTATCCTTTCACTGGTCCTTAAATATCCTGGTAGCAGAAGAGGAAGCTAGGATCCCTGGTAAGCTTGTGATTCAACCTTACCAGGGAGCAGTGATGTATTTAAGTCTTTTGCTCCAAGTCTAAAGTCAAGTCTCAAGTCCCTACCTTCAAGTCTCAAGTCCTTGAAGATATTTTCAAGTCAAGTCTCAAGTCTGGAAGCCAACTTTATACCCCAACCAATATTCCAGAATTATTGGATAGAATGAAATAAAGTCAGTTTTAACCATTTAAGCAAAGTCAGTTTTCCACATTTGCAATTTTGCCATCTACAGCTTTGGAAGTGGAGAATAGGATCCTATCTTACTCCCTATTACTGAAGATTCAAAAGCTTTAGAAGGAAGGATCCTTCCTCCTCAAGCCCGTTGCCTAACACTTTTGCTGTTCCCCTCTAAAAAATGCACCCTGCAAGCTGGGGGTGAGTCTTGTCTTTTGCTCTTAGGAAAAGTTTTAGAAGGCTCCTCTGATATGCAGTGGGGACAGGCTCAAGCCCATTACCTAACTTGTTTGCTGTTCCCCTCTGAGAAATGCACCTACACTTTGGGCTTGAGACAGATTGCCATGTGACCAGTAGGCGAAAATTGATGGAGGTGTCGAAAGGTTTCTGGATGAATGTGTTATGTTACTGAACCAAGGGCAGCAAGTCAGTCATTAAAAATATACAAGCCGTAAGTCGAGTTGAGTCAGTGCATCATTTATGGCTGAGTCAAGTCTGAGTCAAGTCACTGAAGCAACTTAAGTCCAACCTGAGTCTATTGACTCGAGTCTACATCACTGCCTGGGAGTAAGCCCCAATGAAGATGGCAAGGATGCAACAACAAGCAGGCAAAATGTTAGTCTTTAAAAAGATATTAAGCATGCAATGGCAGTCTTTAAAAGGTAAGCATGCAGTAGTAAACATGCAGCATAGCAATAGCAATAGCATGTGTATTTCTATACCGCTTATCAGCTAAGTGCTCTCTAAGCAGTTTACAATGTGTTAGCTAATTGCCCGCAACAAGCTGGGTACTCATTTTATTGACCTGCAGAAGGATGGAAGGCTGACAGCGAGCATGCAAAAGTAAGCATGCAGCCCATTGGTCTTTAAATAGATATTAATCATGCATACAATATATCAGTCTGTGAAAGATGATTTCAATCAGGAAAACAATGTGCAGAGATATTTTTTAAACCACTGCTAGATGGATTTGACACTATGGAATCTTCTTCCCGGGGCTCTTTTGAGCTTTAATTAAAATTAAATGTGGAGATCATGTTCATGGATCATGCCAAGTTTGGTCTCATCTAGAAAGTACTAGAAATCTTATCTAATCAGTATCTACCTACTCAGAACTAATGTTGTAGTTATTATTGTTGTGTTTTTGTGCCTTCCAGTCATTTCCAGCTTATGGCAAACCTAATATGATCCTATCATATGGGTTTCTTGGCAAGATTTGTTCAGTGGGAACTTGCTGTCAGCCACCCAGCAGGTTTCCATGGCTGAGTGTGGATTTGAACCTGGTCTCCCAGTGTCCTACTCCAACAAAGCCACTACACCACATTGACTGTACACTCTACCATTACGACTGCATTATCAGACAGGAAAACTAAAGGAATGTCAATTGCAGGTATGTAAACCTTTGCCTATATCATATTCATAGGCAAGGACAGCTGTTTCCTGCTATTTTCTCCCCACTTCAGGAGAGAACAAAAATTTCTGTGTGGTATTCTCCTAGTATTTACACTTCACAAATTGTTCCAGGTTAATATTCTGCACAGAAATACTTTTGAGTTTTTGCATATTTTCTGCCTAAGAAACTATGCATTTTGCATATATACGCATAGAAAGCGTTTCCTGTGCAGAAAAAACATTTTCTGTATAAAAACCTGAGGAAGTGTGCTGAAAAATCACATTTATTTCTGCGCAGAATAATTGCCCTAAGCATTTCCTAAAGCACAAATGATGGTAGGAAACTGTACAAAACTGTACAAAAAAATATTGCTATATTATTACTCTGAACAGGTTTTCACAAGTTTAAGGAAATTATTGTGTGTAACTCATCACCTTCCTTCTTCTATATACTGAAAAACTGAACACATGGTTCTAAGTTCCACCACTGATTAGTACCTATAATCAAGTATTATTTATCTACAAGAACCAAAGACTAGTTTCTGCTTAGAGGCAACTGGATCTGAGCAACCTTATAATTTTGACAAATACGCACCAGAAAGATATTTAGTGAAAGCTGTCATACCAGACTGAAAGAGAAAATGGCCTATGATCTGAAAGACAATAAGGGAGAATTTGTCACATTTCTCATCATCCCTAGCTGTTGCCACTTGATACTGGTGTATGACAGAAAATAATTACTCATAGGCTCTGTAATCCATAAATCATAATCCATAATTGCTGATTTAAAAATCCAGCACTATAAGCACAGATGAAAATTCCTTATTAGTATACGATTTCGCTGTATTTTCTAAAGTCCATACATGCTCGTCACCCCAATGCGTCCTTGGAACACAGTATGGAGAAGTTACTATGGGTTTATAACTCTCAGAATGCCCTAGCCAGCACAGCCACTAGCTATGGTCACTAGGAGTTTTAGGCCAAAAAAGTAACTTTTCCAACCTCTGATAACTCTACCTCTGTGCATGTGCACTGATTAGATACCACCCTTGTTTTCAGTAGGAGAGCCAAACACTGAGGCAGCTGGTACAAAATCAGATCAGGTAATTGATGACTACATGGTTTCAGATCAAAACTTTTAAACCAGCTGTGTAGCTTCAGCAAAAAGTAACTTAGGAGCTAAAATAAAATCTTTCTTGCCAAAGGGTTATAGTAAGTAAACAGACAGCAGAACCTTTCTGCTCAGTCATTCAGGTACAAAAATATATCTATCTATCAGAGTCCTGATGGTGTCATTCATCTAAATTCCCTTACACATACAGTTATACCTTTTTAGATATTGTATACTGGATACATAGCATCATAGAATTGTAGAGTTGAAAGAGACCACAATGGCCATTGAGTCCAACCCCCGCCATGCAGGAACACACACTCAAAGCACACCCAGCAAATGACCTTCCAGCCTCTCTTTAAAAACTTCCAAAGAAGGAGACTCCACCACACTCCAAGGCAGTATATTGCATTGTCAAAAGGCTCTTACTGTCAGGAGGTTCTTCCTGGTGTTTAGGTGAAATCTCTTTTCCTGTAGAATCATAGAATCATAGAAATGTAGAGTTGGAAGAGACCACACGGGCCATCCAGTCCAACCCCCTGCCATGCAAGAACACCCTCAAAGCACTCCTGACAGATGGCCATCTAGCCTCTGCTTAAAAACCTCCAAGGAAGGAGACTCCACTACACTCCGAAGCAGCAGATTCCACTGCCGGACAGCCCTGACTGTCAGGAAGTTCTTCCTGAGGTTCAGGTGGGATCTCCTTTCCTGCAGCTTGAATCCATTGCTCCTTGTCCTGGTCTCTGGAGCAGCAGAAAACAAGCCCTCTCCCTCCTCTACGTGGCATCCCTTCAAATATTTAAACATGGCTATCATGTCCCCTCTTAACCTTCTGAATCTCCTTTCTTGAATCCATTGCTCCATGTCCTAGTCTCTGGAGCAGCAGAAAACTAGCTTGCTCCATCTTCAACATGACATACCTTCACATTTTTTAAAATTAAAATTTTTGCCATTATCAACTATATTTCGAGTCATCATGGTGGGGTATTAGGAAGTTTTCAGTTAGCAATAATCGGTGCCTTAGATTAACCTCATTGGCTATGATACTGCTGCTGCGCAAAGCTATACCTTCAAATATAACAGTTGCACAGTGTTGGCATTTAGCAAAAGGACAGTGTAGCACAACCACTGTTTAAGTACATGAGTGCAGATTTTCAGTACACAACCATAATGTGGAATTTTGGGCATTCGCTTGTAACTAATCACAGACTGAATTACGATAATATTGTTGTACATATGAGAATGAAAAATCAATAGATGTGGTTTATATACTGAATTGTTTTCAGTTTTGTTGGCATCAGTAAACTTGATTATTGTGTCTTTGTATGCTCTTCTAAAAAGACTGCAGTCATCATGGGTCTACATCAACCAAGATTCAGTCTATTGGTTCTTGAAATACACATCTTATGCCCACTCACATGGGAATAATTCCTTAAAACTCATGGTATTTGGAAACCAGAAAGTTATGGGAGTTGTTTCAATTTCCCTCTGATTCTGCAGGGACCACATACACTGGCTAATATACTGACTGTCCCTTCGCAAGATATTGACATTAACAAGGAAGTGTGCCTAGAATAGGAAATTATTTTGCATGCTGCTATATACGTTGCTTGCCGCAGATCATCTTCCAGAGGACTGCTCATAGGGGATACATAAAATGCTAAAACAACTAGGCAAGTAGAATTCATAATAAGTCAGAGCAAACTTCATGAATGACTTTTACAGCTTTTTACTGCTCAGATGACACTCCTCTGTTTATAAGTCAGGCTATAATAGGATGTGCAGATGCATAGCCATTTCCCTTTTCCTCTGGCTGATTGATTCAAGAGAGTGGTGGTGGGGAGACCTTATGTCTTAAATACGAAAGGTTTTGGTTTTTTTAAATCTCAGGATATGTGCTTCAAGAAGGGATTTGTGGTTATAACAATATGCATGGAAGAGAAGAGTTTGCCTGATATACTTAGCAACTGTTCTTTTTTTAAGTATAGCTAATTCCACCCCTCTGTTCTTTTATTAATGAACAGCCCTATCATACTGATCAACATTTCACTGATGAAAACGGGGACATGTATGGCCAAGCAACATCAGAGCGTGGTCAAGATGGCAAAAGAAGTTAGGAGAGCCCGCAGCAGTTTGTTTTGCCCAAGCCTACTGGGAAGGGCAAGATTCTGCCTCCTTCCATCCTCTCCCACTGCTGAGTTAATTGAATACAGACTGCTGTTGCACTTTGAAGTCAGTTTGCACCGACTAAAGTAAGCTGCGGACAAAGAGGAAAGTGGAAGAAGGAGAAGAAAAACTCAGACACATTTAAAAGCAGCTGAAAAAGTGGAATGTTGTTATTAACTGCCTTCAAATTAACTTCAACTAATGGTGATCATATGAAGAGACCTGCAAGTCACCCTGTCACCAGGTCTTGCAGATTCAGCAACGTGGCTCCCTTGATTGAGGTCATTTCCTCAGTATACTGTTATAGTAGTATTATTCCACTTTCAACATCCTATGGAATCCTGGCTTTCCAGTTTAGGGAGAGGCCTCAAAGGATTTCATAGGATATTGAAAGTGGAATAATAGTACTATAACAGCCTAACGTGGAAATGGCCTGAGTCTATCCATTTGTAGCATGGTCTTCCTCTTTTCCTACTGCCTTCCACTTTGCCAAGCATTATTGTCTTTTATAGTGAGTCATGTCTTGTCATATGTCCAAAATACAACAGACTCAGTTTAGTCATTTTGGCTTCTAAGGAGATTTGATTTGTCCTAGGACCTATTTATTTGTCTTTTTAGCAGCACCCACTATCTGTAGAACTATTGTCCTGCACCACATTTCAAATGAGTTGATTTTCTTCATATCAGTTTCTTCACTGTCCAACTTCACAACCATATATAGAAATACAATGGCGAGGACCATCCTAAAGTTAGTATTTAATCATATATCTTTATACTTTAGGAACTTGTCTTGTTCCTTCATAGCTGCCCTTCCAAGTCTTAGTCTTCTTCTGATGCCTTGACTACAGTATCCATTCTGATTAATGACTGAGCCAAAGTATGGAAAAGCTTCAACTATTTCAGTGCCTCCATTGTCTATTTTAAAGTTTTGTAAATCATCTGTGGTCATTATTTTTATTTCTTTAATGCTCAACTGTAAATCTGCATTTGTACTTTCTTCCTTGACTTTCTTCAGTAATTGTTCCAAGTCTTTGCTATTTTCTGCTAGTAGTATGATATTATCTGCATCTTCAACTGTTGATGTCCCTTTCTCCGATTTTTGCACTTTCTTCCACTGAGGCCCTTTCCACACCGGGTAACTACTGGGGGTTACTGTGCTGTAGCGCCATATTGTTCTGCAGGTGGGAGTGAATTAGCCTCTCATTACTTTCCATCATTTTTGCATGGAATCCGCTGTTAATGCACTGCTATGTGGTGGAAAAGCATGTTATTTGAAAATCAGAAAAAATCTGATTCACAGTGATATGGGACATACATCTGCACCAATGCACATTGGTGGATGACGGAGGGTAGGCTGTAAGGCTGTAAGTAGGTACGTGATACATAGCGTGTACCTACATAGGTACGCACAAATGAAACCACCCAAAACAACAACAATAACGCAAAAAAAAGAAACCAGCCAATCATAGCTGCCAGGGTGGGATCAGGGGAGTCAGGGGAGTTGCCAGCAACAAGGTAATGTGGATGCACGAACTTGCACTCCTCTGCAGGAAAACACTTTAAAATGGGGTCTGTGTGGAAAACAATGAAGGAAAACCAAGTTATTTAAATACGAGATAAAACGGTGCAAACTGCTTCTTGTGCCTTGTGCAGAAAGGCCTGAGTCTAATCCTACTTCAGGTGCGATATGCTCAGCAAACAAGTTAAACAGATAAGGTGATAAAATGTAGCCCTACCCAACAACCTTGCTAGTTGGAAACCATTCTGTTTCTCCATATTCTGTCCTGATAGTAGCCTCTTGTCCTGCATACAGGTTATACATCAGGACAGAGGATTAATTGGGACTGCCCTTCGACATCAGGACAGTTGGTGGGTATGCCCTAATATGAAGGTCATTTTTTTCTATTCAACATTCAATAAGACACAAAATCTATACAGCAACAGAAGTATCAGAAGATTCAGGAAGCAACTGAGAAAGGAGACAAAGGAAGCAACACATTTTCCATTCAACACTAGGTCCCTGGCTAGTGAGGGCTCTGGAGGAATTGCCCCAATGGTGATATGACACTATCTGTATTCAATAGTGGCAGTCCACTTGTAGCACCTCCAGTAGCACTTTTACATTTTCCAAGCTTGTGGAAGGAGGTGTTAAATATCTCCTTGCACAACTGGTTCTTGCTGTTTGTCTATGTGATGACAGAGGCTAGGAGATGAAACAGGCTGGTTTATATGCCAGTTGGTTGTCAGCCAGCTGTTACCGCAGTTTTCTAGCCCGGACTTGTGGGATATTAGATATCATTTTATATCAATAATTTGGCCTTCTTTACCTATTTCTCTCCACGTGCTTGTGGGGCCCCCAGACAAGCACGCATACAGGCACGGCCGCAAATCGCTGAAATATTCCAAACTAATACAGGCAGGCCAGATATAGCCAGACTGCCACTTTAGGAGACCTCAAGGCAAGTACCACATTATCTATGCACGCTACTTACAAAGAACTCCCTGCCCTGAGCAGGCAGCTTGACAAGCCGAATACTCAATTGTCAAGCACTCTGCATTTGCATACTGGCTACTCTATTGACAATTCAGTCTTAACCCAATCATGTAAATCACTGACCTTTCAGAGGCTTTGTCTCCAGCCCGAAACTCATTGTTTTCCCAGAGAACAGACTAGCCTGCGGCCACATTTTCCCCTATAAGACCCCCTGACTTTGAGCGCTTCCTCGGATCGCTCTTGGCTTCCATCCTGCCTTGCTGTCGCTTCGTTCAACAAGCTTTCCCCTCAGCTCCCTGTGCTGAGAACTCTACTTCAACGGACCTTTTCCTTCAGATTTTCCGGGCTTCAGGACAAGTTCAGGATTTCCCATACCAAACCTCCTCTCAAAATCCCTCTATCCCACTTCTACCTTTATTTCTATAGTTCTCTGTGTGAGTGTGTTGCATACACGTGTTCGACTGTATATCAATAAAACAACAATTGCTATTTACTTCTTTCTGTTTGCTCCTTGACTCGGCCTGACCCTGTAGACGCTGGGTAAAAGATCTCGCTACGTTGTCCTGCCTCTCGTAGGGCTAGCTTGTGCTCTTTGCTAATTCCCAACTTTGTAATTTGCAGCACACTTAGGTGTCCCTCATGGGACCCCCAGAAATCAGGGTAACAGAGCGATTGTATCACAACCTAGTGTTGGACGTTCCCGTCCAGCTCTGCAGGCATACTGGATGCTTGCTACAGCTGGTGCAGCTAAGATAGATGCCTCCTTCCTCTTTGCTTGGGCCCCTCTGAGTTGGGACAACTCTGCCAGCAGGGTTATTTTTTAAAAAAATTCTATATGCATTAGATTGGATCTCAGCCTCTGTTTCTGCTTGCAAACTTAATTTCTGTGTCCCTGCTACTGTTTTCTCTGAGCCTTTTCAGAAATCTGGAATCAATTTTTACTCCATTAAACTTGGGCTAGGAAATGATCATAGCTGAATTTCCTATTTCCATAGCTGAATTTTGCCTTTCCTGTTAAAGTAAAAAACAACACATTATGGTGTTTGCTTTATTGTACTGGGTTTGTCCTTGCACAGTCAATGGGAGAATGTTCACACAAAAAATGCTTCTTGCTGGGAATGATAAGATTTCGTTTTGGTGGTGGTCTCACACAGATTTTGAGCATTTTGAAGACTGGTTTTTGCCCATTTTGCACAGTCTTGGGTTGGGAAATGTGATAATGGTTGCCTTGTTTCACAAACTAGTAAAAACAGTAGCATGGAATAAATGTTTTATATCTTTGTGATCAACCAGCCTCATACTGACTGTCCAGATCGGGAAAGTACAGCCCAAATTAATCCTCTGTCATCCCACTTTTCCAGTTGCTTTTCAAATGTCACAATTCCTCTTTCTGCCTTCCACTTTGTTCTCAAGTTACTTCAGTTGCAGACAACTGTGCTCAAACTGCAACAGTAGTTTCCTCTCAATTAACTCAGGCCATTTCCATTTCCGCACTAGACTGTTATAGTGCTATTATTCCACTTGCAACATCCAATGGAATCCTGGGGTTTGCAGTTTAGGGAGGGGCCTCAAAGGGGTCAGGAGGATCTCTTGCTGAATATTTTGTTGGGGATTCAGAATTTTCTAACTGGAATCATTGCTAGGCATGAGTACCCTCCAACTGCTCAGTTTGGCAGTGATGGTCCTGATTAATCCTCTATCCCACATTTTCAGTTGCTTTTAAAATATCCTGGTTTCTTTTTCCTCCTCCTACTTTCCCCCTCTGTCCTCAATTTATTTCAATTGCTGCAAACTGAGGACCTTTCCACACTACACTGTTATAGTGTTATTCCACTTTCAACATCCTGTGGAATTTGTAGTTTACTGAAGCCCAGGAGCTCTCCGGCTGAGAATTCTAAATATTCCCTCCTTGAACTGCAAACATTATGATTCCATAGGGTGTAGAAAGTGGAATAATAGCACTATAACATTGTAGTGCGGAAAGGCCTTGAGTTCCAAGTGCAATAGTAGTTTACACGCAATTAACTCAGCAGGAACAGAGGAGAGGACAGAGTGGAATCTGGCCCTTCCCAATAGACTCAGGCAAAAACAAACTGTTGCAGCTTTTCTTACCTTGTCTGTTCCTCTTGATTAATAACTTTTGACATCTTGACCACACTCTAATATTGCTTGGCCACAATTTTCATCTGTGAAATATTAGATCGTATGCGCATGCAACCAAATCATCTCTTGAGTCCATGCAACTCCATTCCTCCTGCTCCTCCTCCACATAACACACATATGGGTGCACTACACACAGATGTCTGTGTTATGATTTGGATTTTTTATCCATCTACAGAGGAATGGTAAAACTAATCTGAGGTCTGAATGCCTGAGCATTTGTTCCCTCCATCCCTCTGTGTCTCTCCCTCCTTCCCCACATTATTACCTTTTTGCAGCAGTAGGGAGCCCAAGGAAGTGAGGTCACCCCCAGGCAAGGTACCAACAGTGGGAGTCTGGAGATAGAAAGGTAAAGTAAGCTACTATCCATGCTGGGACTGCGCCCAGAGGAGGAGAAAGAAGAGGCCGCAGTGATACCAGGCCACTCCAGCATCTGCTACTCCGCAAGACAGAGGGAAAGGAAGGAGGGGATCATGAAAAAGAAGGAAAGAGAACAAGCACAGCTCAGACCGCTGGCTGAGTGCTGCCAGCATCAAAGAAGAGGAGAGGAACACACAGAGTCTTTGGCAGTCACCCACTAGCCAAGCTTTGTAGCACATGCAGTTTCAGGGGATTATTTTAAAAAGAGAGAAGGGCAATTGACCAGTCCTTCCTGTTTGTTTTTTTTTCAAACTTCTGGCAGGAATGGGAAATTTTGAAAGTATAGTCCCCAAAGGCAACTAACCTATGTTCATTGTAGAGTTTGGAAATGATATATCTTTTTTCTGAGAAAGGAAAAAAAAATCTGACTACAGCTCCCAAAATCCACCAGCTAGTATGGAATCCAGCTCATGGTTTCTTACACCTACATTTTTTAAGAGTAACTTTTCCAAACCCGTTCAGTTTACACTCTGTGTCATATAAATAGGACTTTAATTATGATTAGGGGCTACCAAAACCTATGGAATAAGTCAATTGTGTGAGTAACCTCACTTCCATTACTTTTTAACAAATTAAGCTGAATTGGGGCATGGCTGGATCCTCTGCCATATGGTGCATCTGCATAATCAAGGTCTATGGCTATTCTTTGATCCCAGTAAGTTCCTGAGACCCTTGGAGTTCACACAATCGGTGTGATTTCTGAAGCAGTTCTACCAACAGACATGCAGCAGACGTTCTTATGAAATTCTGAATTAAAAATTAAAGCTCCAGACATGTTTTGATAAAAACAGCCTTCCTTCAGTGGCTTTATGCTGCATGTATCTTAAAAATGGTTTTACAATTGCCACGTCCATTGACAGAAGGGGCTTTGCACAGTAGAATGAATTGCCATATCATATAAAAAGACACATCCAAGTTAGTGTAACAACTTCTATTTAAAACTCATGAGAGTGAAGTTCTTTCTCAAAGTTCTTTCTCTCTCCACACAAATAAGTTTACTCCCAAATGCTCCTTGGAACACAGACTAATTTTATTCACTGGACAAAACACACCCCAGCAGCTTACACATCAGATTGTCAGTTTTTCAACTTTGCTGCTTCCCTCTACACCTTGAGCTGACACAAAATAAGCTTCATTCAGTGAAGTTCCTACTTATAAATATATACATTCATATTTAATAATAGAATAGTTTCACCATAACTTCAACCTCTATCAATCCTGAGAGCTTTTACTTACTTCTGCATTGTGAAGAGCTTTTATTATATTACAATGCCTGTCCTGAAGCATCCCCATGCTGGTCTACAGAAAATTTCACAAAGAAATATATAGTGACAAGAAGGAAACCAAGCTCATGTGGTGCAGACAGATGTTAGACAAGACAGATGAAAATTTTCTTTCTTCCAGTTGCAACTGATGAATTCAAAACACTTGGTTTCATTACACTGATAATCTCCAGAACTTGCAAATATTACTTTTTGTACCACAAGTCAGTATTCCAGAATTTTCTAACACTGTATCTCATAGAGAAGGGACTCAACTGAACTGGGTGTCAGGGAATATCCATCTGTTTTTCTTCCTCTGCTGCTGGGAGGTATAGGATTTTTTTTTCCCTCTGAGATGTCAGGAACCTGCACAGTATTCTCTGGAAACTTTTCAGCTTTCATTGAGAAGCGCCCAGTTTTTCCAGCTGACATATTCTGGCTACAGTTTCTCTTCAACTTTCACTCTTCTCTTCCACCCAAGCCCAAAGTTGTGCAGAAATTTTCAGCTGTGAAATGACATTACAGCTTTCAAATCAACTGTGGGCTGAGGGAGAGGAGGGAAGTTGCTGGAAAATTGACAGCTCTTGTTTGAAAGCTACAGCCTCTAGTCAGGATGTCTGTGAAAAATTTGGGGAGGGGTGTAGGGAGAAGTTGTAAAGGGGTGGCATTGTGGATGCTTGGCCACTCCTGTTTTTCCTGCAACTTACCTCCCTCCAAGACCCAATTCTGATAGGAGGCTGTGCAAAAGATATTTCAGCTGTCAAAGCAGGTGGGGCGGGGAGAGGAAACTGAAAAGTCTTTTCACAGCCTCTAGTCAAGATTTCTGTGAAAGACTGGGATTTTAGGTGAAGAAAATTGCTAGAAAAATAAAATCATCATCATCATCTTTATTTATATCACACTTTTTCTCCTGGTTGGGACTCAAAGCAGCTTACAACAATTAAAAAGACTAAAGCCCTTTCCACAACTTACCTTCATCCGGTGTGGGGGTGCAGGGATCATGCGGGCAGCCTCCAGCGAGAAGCTCTCACGTCCCCGCTGCTTCGGCTCTGCAGCAGCTGCCTGCCAGCCAGCTGGCAACATGAGGTCTCCGCCTCTTCCTTCCTCAGTGCAGCCGGGTATTTTCCCAGGCTGGGCTGGGGAAGGAAGGGCTAGGACCGCGGCTCCAGAGCTCTGCACAGATGGTAAGTGTGCACGGGGCCCCAGAGTGATTTGGCTACAAGCCAAAAATGAAATAGTGCACAATCGGTGCCTGCCGGCCCCAGCGGCATCGTGTGATTGCGAGGGCGTCATCTGAAACGCTTCTTGCAATCACGCAACGCTCCGGAGGCCCTTTCGCATGGCAAATGCCTTGTGAAAAGGGCCAGAGTTAAAACCCAGAGAGTACCAAAGTACAAACGGAATTAAACAATCAAAAAGACTTAAAAGAATGTTAAAATACATAACTAAAAACTCACAACTCGTCAGCAACACAGTACCCAGCACAATCTATCAGCTAGGTCACAAATAATCACACATCGAGCACCTATCTGAATAAAAATGTCTTTACTTGATTGTAGACAGAAAGCAGGCAGAGTTCCAGTCTGACTTCTCTGGGAATGGAGTTCCAGAGCCTGGAGTGAGCCACTGAGAAGGCCCTCTCTTGTGTTTTCACCAAGTGTACCTATGAGGCTGGTGAGATGGAGAGAAGGGCCTCTCCAGCAAATCTTAAAGCTCAGGCTGGTTCATAAGGGAGAGAGAATACAGTCCCTCAAACATCCTAGACCTGAGCCATGTAGAGCTTTAAAGGTCACCACCAGCACCAACACAGAAACGGATTCATCAGCTGCCAAATATCTGCAACTCCTCCCCTTTTTTCACAGAAATCTTGACTAGAGGCTTTGAAAAAGATGTTTCAGCTGTCAAAGCACCTGGGGAAGTGGAGGAGGAACCTGAAATGTCTTTTTACAGCATCTAGTCAGCACCGGGATTATGGGGGGGGGGGCAGCAGTTGCAGGAAAAATAGAAACTAAATTGTCAGCTGCCAAGCATCCTTAACTTTCTCCCCCTCTGCAACTGCCTCCCCCAAGTCTTTCACAGAGATCCTGGTTAGAGGTTACAGCTCTCAAATGACAGCTGTCAATTTTCTGGCAACTCACCTCTTCCCCCACCCAGCCAGTTTGATAGCTGTAACATCTTTTCACAGCTGATGACTTCTGCAGAATTTTGGGGCTAGGAAAGAAGAAGAGAAGGAAAGTTGCAGAAAAATAGTACCCAGTATGTGTCAGATGAAAAAAATAGCATTTTTCAATGGAGATTGTGCAGCTTTGAGCTGGGAAGAAAAAAGTTCCCAAAGAGCAAGGGGTATTTTCCTTCCCACCCTAATTTCCAAAAGGGTCAGGAATTCCAATTCCAACCCCATTGGATAAACTTGAATTCCCATCCCATACCTACAAAAGTATAAGGAGTGTTAATGCACAGTTATCCTTGTTAAACATTTTTGAGTTGGAACTAGTGGCTCTTGTGTAAATCTACTTGCCTGTCTTAATTAAAACAGATGCATTGAATCAAATATTGAATAAGAAATTAACAGTCATGTAAATCCCATTCACTCAATAGATCTATTCTACTTGGATCTAGCAATTCGCCAAAAAGCCAAAACCAGGTATCTCCTCGTAGGACTAAGAAAGATTTCTGTCTGGCTACTGTGCTAGATAAATGAACAGTCTGACATGGTACAGGGCAGTTTCCAATTATGTTGCAATTTTGGTCTCCCTTCAGTCTTGACTTTAACTAACTCCCTAATCATGTCTCCTAGTTTGTTCTCCACTTCAGTGCTTGCTGGGCTATCTGATGTGGGGAACTGCCATTTTATTTCCCCGATGTGCCCAAAGTATACAATTTTTGCTTTCTTTCCTGGGAACTTGGGAGGGACCACCAGCTAATGGCTCAGGGATCACCAATTTCAGTGGCACTGAACTTGCTGTTTGGTCCTGTTTCTTCATTGGTTTAAGGCCTTTGGTTCCTGGTCTATGGCTTACTTCAGATTGCTGAACACACTGTCAAGACCTGACAAAACCTACAGCCAGCCTGAAATGGGGTTTGTTTTTGCCATTAGCAAACACAAGGAGACACGCCAAACTTTGCAAACAGAAAATTCCTTACATTTGTAAGCATAACAAATTAAATGTAATATCAGCAATAACAACGTTAAACCAGATTTTGAAATGCAAAGAACTTTTAAGTTAACTAAACGCAACATAAGTTCCATGAAAATGAGAGGAAAAATTAGTAACAATAAGATTAGCATATAGCATATACAATAAGATCAAGCATATAGAGGACAAGCCTTGCTGATGAAGAACAACCATGGCTTCTGACAAGCGAGGGTTGACAAACTGAACACTGCAGAGGACCTTTAATGTTTATTTTGAAGAGGGAATTTCAGCAGGTGTTGCTTATCATACCATTTGTAACAAGCAACAGCTGCTGAAATTGCCTCTTGACACAACCCTTAAAGATTAAGAAATCCTCTTTCGTTTTCAGTTGGCAACCCTTGTCCTGTCTCACCAAGTTCCATCTCTCTCTCTCTCTCTCTCTTTCTCTCTCTCTCTCTCTGTTTTTCTTGTCTTTCACCCAGGATGGGACCCAGTTAAGGCAGAATGTGAGAATGTCAGTGCATCCCATTGGAAATGGAGCAGTATCAATGAAGCGCCTGTTGTCACTGTCCATTTGCCTTCATTTTTTGTGCTATTATTTTTTGGATCATTGTTGTCAAATTCTTTTTAATATGACTATGCTTCCTGCCCTGGAACTATGTTGTGTTGAAGGCAAAGGTTATAAATAATATGACTGCAGGAAAATTCAGATGAAGGAAATCCAGGTATGACTCCAGATTCTCATAGCTCCATTGACTGTTTCCAGCTGAACAGATGTAACCAGCAGCATTTCAGTTGTCTTGGTGGTAGGGATTTGAACCCTCCTTTTCTCAGAGATAACCCTCTGTAAACCAAAGATATTGGTAAAGCTTTGGCCATTTCCACACTAAACTATTATAGTACTATTATTCCACTTTCAACATCCTGTGGAAACATCCCGTGGTTTGTCGTTTACTGAGGCCAAAGAGCTCTCTGGCTGAGAATTCTAAATGCCTGTCCCTCAACTGCAAACCCCGGGATTCCACAGGATGTTGGAAGTGGAAATAATTGCACTATGACAGCGCAGTACAGAAATGACCTTTGAAAAATGGTAACTGAAAGACTGAGAAAGCAAAGGCACAGACACTCCAGCATACGAGTGAAGAAAGTAGGAGTACCACCCTATTATTCCCTGTTTCTCCTGATCATTGTTATGCCATTGCATGTATCTATAGCTGTCATTTCTCTCAGCCCTGAGAGCCAGACAAACTCATCAAGAAGCAGTGATCTTGTCTGAGTCCTTCCTTAGTCAACAGGAATATGTGTGGGTTTTATGGAGATGGAGAAATTTGTTAACTGTCAACATGTGCATAATTCTTTCCCCAAATACTGCACATGCTAATCAGTTTTGTAACCTTCAGCAGTAATTGACAATAATTCAGCTAGCACTTCCTTTGACTTTAATGACTACAATAGCTTCTGTAATTATTTTGCTGGTATGCTTGAGCAAGTAAAATTTATTGTATGCAGGGACCTGTGCTTCTCTGGCTGGATGTTTTGGAAAGTCTTTGCCTCGAGATGAGTGGAAAAATTACTTTCATTGCAACCTTTCCACTGCAACTGGATCAAGGGACACATTAAGCATTCAACCATGGGGAAAGGAACTGAATAATGTCTAACATAGCCTTGATATTAATCAATGGCTCAGTTTTGCAAACTAGTTTGCAGAAGGGAAGATTACGGTGGGAGTTGTGTGGTCCTCCAGATGTTACTAAACTGCAACCCCCACCAGACTTAGCCAGAATAGCCAATAGTGAGATATGCTGGGAGCTGACATTCAGCAACACCTAGAGGGCCACACATTCCTCACATTGATTCTGCTGGCTAGAATTCCTGGGACACCCAGTTCAATTATTCCCACCCCAATTTAATAGACAACAGTTAGTTGTAAATTAGCATGAGACTGTGTAGAAAGAGCTGATCGTATAATGAAGTGATCTCTCTCTATTAGTCTATAACTTAGTCAGTACTCTCTTACTGGATTTGAGCATGTCCAGCTATTCCAGAAGTTTGTTAAAAGCAATGGCAAAAGCTGCCTGTGCCCAGTCTCATCTCTTTTTTATTCCTCATCTTGCTAAGGAAGCCTTTAAAGTATAAGATACATTTATTGAAGATTTCTTGCTGCACTTTCATGAACAGTTTGTTGTGTTTGTTATGTGACTGTGTGCTTTTCTCAGTGACAGAAAACAAACTAGTTTAAAATAAGTTAAGTTAGACATTTTATAGCCAAAAGAGCAACCTTATTAAATTTCTTTTAACCAGTTTAAGCTGCAATTTCAGCAACATCAGAGTGTGCTCAAAAGACAAGCACATTTACCTAAAAATAAATTCCACTATAAGGCAGCATGGTATAGTGGATTCAGTGTTACACAAGGACTCTGGGAGACTAGGGTTCGAATCCGCACTCAGCCATGGAAAACCATCGGGTGATCTTTGGCAAGTCACACTTCCAGGCTCAGAGGAAGACAATGGCAAATCCCTTCTCAACATATTTTGCCAAGAAAACCCCATAATTGGTTCACCTTAAGATCTCCATAAATGTAATAACTGTGATATATCATTAAATATCAGAGTTGGAATTTTCCATGCCATAGTATTTATGGGTATGAAAGATGGACAGTGAAGAAAGCTGACGGGAAGAAAATCAACTTATTTGAAATGCAGTTCAGTAGATATCATGGACTGCTACAAACAATAAAACAAAACAAATGAATGGGGCCTAGAGCAAAACAGACCTGAGCTGTCACTAGAGACCAAGATTACTAAACTGAGGCTGTCATACTTTGAACATATCATGAGATGATGTGATTCACTAGAAAAGATGATAATGATGAGTAAAATGGAAGGCAGTAAGAGAAAAAGAGGACTCCACTACTAATGGATTGACTCAGTAAATGAAGCTACGGCTCTGAGTAGGAATTAGATGCCTGGGGGTCTTTGAAGACTCTCATTCGTAAGTTTGCCACAAGTCAAAATTGATTTGACAACAAATAATAAGTTCTACTAAACTTGTTGGTTGCTTGTGCCTGATTAGATAGATAAATAACTGCCTTCTAAATTTAAATAAAAACTCTAGTCTCACTCGTAGATACACAGACGCACTCCCCTCCCTTTTCCTCATATATACATAGAATCATAGAATCATAGAGTTGAAAGAGACCCCAGGGGCCATCAAGTCTAACCCCCTGCTATGCAGGAATACCCATCAAAGCATTCCCAACAGATGGCCATCCAGCCTCTGCTTAAAAACCTTCAAAGAAGGAGACTCCACCACACTCTGAGGCAGCACATTCCACTGCCGAACAACTCTGACCATCAGGAAGTTCTTTCTGAGGTTCAAGTGGAATCTCTTTGCCTGTAGCATGAATCCATTGCTCCTTGTCTTAGTCTCTGGAGCAGCAGAAAACAAGCCCACTCCTTCCTTGACATGACATCCCTTCAAATATTTAAACACGGCTATCATGTCCCCTCTTAACCCTCTCTTCTGCAGACTAAACATACCCAGCTCCCCAAGCCGTTTCTCATAGGGCTCTCCTTTACACTTTCCTTTGACTCAGACACAGAGATGCACAAGCATGATTTTGTTCCACCTTTCTCCTAAATTTGGACTTAAAGAAGCTTACAGAATCACTGTATTTTGCCTGTCTAATTGATGATTTTCCTGGGCCAAGAACTGGGTTGGGAAAAATTTGAATTCCCCATGATTTTCCAAGGAAAACACAATTCTTGGCAGCAATGCCTTTCCCATGGCCTTTTCCCTCCTGCTGACATTGTACACACTGGCATGGTTGCATTGGCACAGAAAACCAATAAGATTCCAAGCTGTGCCTCTGGATTGCTTTCAAAGAAAAGAGAAAATAGTCATTAGAGGACCTTTTCCTTCCATGCTAGCAGGAGGGTTCTGGATGCTGTAGTCCAAAAAAGTAACTTTTGGCAGCTTAGGCAAACAACCTATTGAGATAAATACAAATATAATATCTGGAGGTGCATGAAAGTGAAAGAAAGACTCATTTAATTTTTATAGCGATGCCGTAAAACATGGGACTCTTGCAAAATGGCACTTTGATAGAACATGACCAAATACCTGAACTCACAGAACAAAAATGCTGGTTGAGTCAAATGGCATTTTTAAGCAGAAAGTCAGATTTGCATACTAATTAAAACCTTACTTTAAACTTCTAGGCTTTTGGCCTCCCCCCCCCCTTAACCTACAATGAGAGAAACTAGAGAGCTATTTTTTTTTCTTTAAAAAATTACGGCCTGTCAAACAAAACATAACTTTATTATATTAGAGTGGGGGAAAGGAATCAGAATCTTAGACAAATATTGAGCAGCTTAGAGGGAATGTTTACTGAGAAAAATACAGAAAACTCATCCTATTAGAACCTGGAAAAGTTACTTTTTAAGATTAGGGCTGAGCTCCTTCACCAAGAGATATTGCTATGAAGTCCTGAAGTGTCCTGGTGCAGCTGCCTATCACAACATGCTTCATTAGCAGGAGAGGGCTGTCATAGCACACAATCCCACTCTCCAGCACTTCAGAAATTCCTCTCTTGGGGCAGCTGCATGGCTTTAAAGGTAGGCTAGGCAGGGGGGTACTGAATCAGTGTAATTATGATGTTGTAAGTCAGGCTTGATGTTGTTGTTGTGTGCCCTTAGGTCATTTTTAATTATGGCAGCCATTAAGTGAACCTATCATAGTGTCTTCTGGGGCTGAGTGTGTATGATGCACCCAAGGTCACCCAGTGGGTTTCCATAGCTAAGCAGGGAATTGAATCTCGGGAGAGTTTCACACTGCATTTTCGATGTGAAAGGGCTCCTCAAGTGTCGCGCACATGTGAAGAGCAGTCCACACAACGCACTCACATTTGCGTGACACTCCAGGGCTTGACAGGGACCGCACACACATTTTTTCATTTTCGGCTTTAAGCCGAAAATGGTGCACGGTCACACATCTCTCTGGGGCCCTGCATGCGCTTACCTTGCGTGCGGAGCCTCGGGAGCTGGGCCGGTCGTGCTTCCTGTCCAGTGCAGCCTGGGAAGGTCCCAGGCTGCACTGCGAAAGGAAGAGGCGGGGCTCTCGCGCAAGCAGGAAGCTCGCGCAGAGCCGAAGGACCCTGGACGCAAGAGCCTCTCTCCAGAGGTTGCTTGCGTGAGCACTGAACCCCAGCGCCGAAAATAGGTGAGTTGTGGAAAGTCTCCAGGGTCATAGTCCACTGGTCAGACCACTACACCATGCTGGCTCTCAAGTCAGGTTTACAACATCAGGATGCCAGCCTACATATTCTGGAATCCAACCAGCCAAATGGCTAGTGACTATGCTGGCTGACAGATTCTAGGAGCTGTAATCCATATAAGAACACTTCTAAAGTCTATTCTTTATTGAAAGGAAGGGGCTATAGCCCAGTTGCAGATCACAATCTTTGCATGTAGAAGGTCCACAGTATGATCTCTAGCCATCTCCAGGTACATCTATTAAAAAAAAAATCTGTCTTAAACCCTGGAGAGCCACTGCCACTCATATTAACCACACTGAAACAAAAGGATAGATAGTCTTTCTTCCCATGACTTCTTGCTAGATGAAACTGTCACGTTCAGAAACAGGGTGTCTCTGAATAACAGAAGCTTGAGATAACCACAAAGAACCCTGTTGCCTCCATGCCCTGCTTCTTAGTCACATCTCTGCTTGGCTTCTGCAGCAAAGAGAATTTTATTATTTATTTATTAAAATATTTATATCCTGCTCTATGTCAATCATAGGGTGGCACAGCAATATAATTAGTGGAAAACAATTCAAAAATGTAAACAGTAAAGGATACTTTAAACAACCTAAAAGAATATGAAACGATTAATAAGTCAGAACAGATTCAAATATTTTAAAATTATGTATCTGTATAAGAGAATCAAGTGAATCAAGGAAACCACAGCCTGGAGTTTGCAAGGTCTGAGCCTGATGACCAGGGCTCTTGGAGGTTTCTCCTTTGTAGGGTTGTCATAAGTCAAAGCTGACTAGATGGCAAATAATAAGAATCTGTACAAAGTGTGACAGAATCATTAGACCTCAAAAGCTTTCATAAAAAGCCAGGTTTTAACTGGACACCAGACTGAAGCCAACAGCTGCACCGATCAGGCCACCAAAGGGAAGTATGCCATAACCCAGGTGCCACAGCAGAGGTAGCCCTATCTTACATTGTCACACTGATTGTTGTGCCCACTGGTGGGATGGAGAGGAGAATGCCTCCACCAGAACTCATGCAGACCTCAAGTATCAGGACAGCTGGTCTTTCAAGTACTGATAACCTTCCCTACCCTTCCCTTCCCTTTGAAATTCTGAATTCTACTGGTAGACCCAACTGCACTTGGCCCATTGAATTAATTAATGGGACTTTCTTATGTGTTGACTTGTCATTCAATAACTGATTCAATGGATCTACTCTAGTTGGGACTAACCAGTACAATTCTGGCCCAGATATGGGCTTTAGCCAGCATGCCAACAGTCAGGGGTTATGGAAGTTGTAATCTAAGACATTTGGAGTTCACTAGATAGGGGGACTCTGCCAGAGAACTTTTATGTAGCAGTGTAGCAAAGCTCTTCTTCTGTTTTCAGATGCTCATGAACAATTAACATGCCATGGGAACTGAATGCAGCTGGAATACTAAGCTTTGTTTGCAGTCCTGGAATGCTCAGTTCCCAAGATACATCAGCGTTTACATATGCCTGTATATAGGGCAGACTGATAATTCCATTTCCAGTCTGTGTCAGTTTTCCATGTGTTCATTAGCTATAAGGGGAGGGGTCAGGGAGATTCCCACTAATAAGAATTCTATCCTAGAAATGAAATTTTCTTTGACCACTACAATTCTCTAGCACTGTAATAACATAAAACTTCATTATTTAGAAATACAATTCAGGCATCCAACAAAAAGAGGCAGGCAAATTTACCAAGGGAATATGAACTCCAGTGCCTCACTGTTTACAATGTTAGAGATTTGGAAAGTGAAGGAAAATTTAATGGTGGGAGGCAGAATTCTTGTTTGGAGTGGCAACACCCTCATTTTGCCTGCCATAGTTACATCCTTGTATGATATGTTTGTTGCATCCCATTTCCATGTAAATCTGCAACACACAAAAATCATCTTCATAAAAAGTCGTATGTATTTAACATATTTAAATGTGTATTTTTGAAAATATTTTATCATAGAATGCAACAACTGTAAGTGTATTTTTAACCCAAATTACCCATTTCTTGAGTTTTGTCCTAAAATACACATTCTAAAAATACATTATGCATTTGTTTTTTTATGACAAAAACCACATCACAAATTCAGAAAAGTCTTAGTGTAAAGAAAAATTATTTTCAAATGCACATTACCAGTTCAGGAAATGCAGATAAGGTTATTTGCTTCAAAATGTACAAATATCGCATTTCTCAAGCATCTCTACCTGTTGGAAAAGAAAAAGAAAATGCTAGTTTTATTGAAATATTTTCTATGGCTTGTATCCCTTTTTTCCTCTTTGTTTCAAGATCTAAGATAACATTGTTATCCCTGATCCAGGACTGTAGATTCCTTATACTAAGTCCAGATCCTGGGTCCATCTGAGCCAGTAATATTAACTCTTACTGACAACTCTCCATGGTTTCATGCAGGATGATGATGATGATGATGATGATGATGATGATGATGATGATGATGATTTAGGGGTTTTTTATAAGTATACAGAAAAAAAGAGAATAAGACATGAACAACAAGATTACAAAATAGAGAATGCAAATGAAAACAAATACATTTTAAAAAACAAAAAATACAAATTTGACACCCAAAAAGCACAATACCTGATATTTCAAAAGAAACAATACAAGTACTCACACCTAAACATTTAACAGATAAATAAAAGAACCCTCTCACATGGTGGTGAGACAGCTTATATTAACACTTCATTTTATACATTCCTTATGCAAAAAAGAAAAAGATAGATTAAAAACCAACTAAACTTCTTTAGTTCTTTTTCCTTTTAAATTAATGTTTCCCTCATACAAGATAACAAAAAAAAAATCAAAGGATTTTTTTCTTCCTACACATTTCAGCATCTAACAGCAATTAACGAATATATAACTATGTACATTAGTCATAATAAGTATGTATATATGAATATATATATAAACAAAGGCGTAGTTATCAAATAGACAACCTTTCCTTGATTTTGACAAAACAAACTAATAATCCATTCATGTCTTTCACCTTTGAAAATGGAACATTAAGCCTCAAAGAGGCCTTAATGTAATTACATTCAGTTGAATACAGTTCATCCTTAATGGGGTTCAGCTAAACATATTTACAGAACCTTCTTCAGACCTTCACACTCAACACATGAAGGTCTAACTTGCATCCAGGTGCTTGTAGGCAGGGATTACCTACACACTTATGTTGCCATTCCCAGTTTCAGCCCTGCACATGTTCAGCTGAATGCCCAAACATGGCTTTTCTCTTCTTCTCAACCCTTACTTGCTCTGTTCCTCCCAACAGATCTTGGGCCTTGAGGCAAACGCATCAACTTTTCAATGAACAAGCCAATATGGAGAGACATGTTTCCTAGGAAAAATCCAAACTCTAGTGTGACAATGTGTGAAAAACACATTATCTAAAGCTCAGTGCAGACTTCAGTGCAATTTTAGCCCAAGTGTGTGTGTGTGTGTCTGTGTTGTTGTTGGGCAAGGGGGTGGGTGTTCAGCACACAACAAAGATGTACAACAGGATAATTACTTTTTTCCTCCATTTTATACCTTGGGAACTCTTAAGCATGCTTTTTCTTTTATTTGTCTTATCACAAGTGAGGGACAGGAGCGAGTAGCAAGAGTAGCAACTCTTGTTCTAGTTACAGTAAAGAATAATCTTAAGGCTGCAAAGCAAAATAAGCATTGTACATGACAGCTTTGATTGCAGTAGCAATGCAATGCAGCCTCCTTCTATGGGTGTTTCTTGCAAATTACATGTAAGGTTATTCAAAAATGTGCATAAGATTACAGCTTTAACTATGTGTACCTGAGTATCTCCAACATTTCACAGATGAAAATGAGGACATGTATGGTCCAGCAACATCAGAATATGGTCAAGATGGCAAAGGGTATTAATAAGGAAGAAGAAACCAACCAGGAAAGGCTGCAATATTCCACTTTTGCCTGAGTCTACTAAGAAGGCAAGCTTCTGCCCCTTCATCTCCTCTCCTCTTCTGTGCTGAGTGCAAATGACATTTGCACTTTGAACTCAGTTTGCAGCAACTGAAGTAAGCTGAAGGCAAATGGGGAAAGTAGAAGGAGGAGAGGGAAACTGGAGCATTTGAAAAGCAGTTTAAAAAGTGAGATGACATAGGACTAATCATGGCTGTCTCTGTCAAACATGACAGTTGGAAGGTAACTGCTGTTCTTATATATGTGTGCATTTCTTCAGCTGATACAAAGAGATCTTCTGACTAGTGTGGATTCTTAGTAGTCTATAGTACCTCCAGGCTCTACTGCACCTTGATGGTATCTTCAATTACTCACTGAATTCCATTTCAGATGGAATTTGTCTACAACACAATTGGAGTGGAGGGAATGTAACTATGGGCTGAGACCCAGCACTGGTGTATTCACACAGCAGCTGTTTTCGAGGCAATGTTCCAGTGGTTATTCTAGGTTGGCTATTTTGTGTCCATTCAGTGTCACTGGGAGCAGAGCTGTGCTTACATGCCTGACCTAGTCTTTGCACTAGTCCATTGCACTGTGGGTATAGAGAAAGTGCTTGTTTAAGGGGGTGCTGTATATTTCCTTACACAACCAATAGCAATAGCAGTTACATTTCTATTCCGGTTATCAGTGCAAAGCACTCCCTAAATTGTTTACAGTGTTTTTAGCTAATTGCCCCCAACAAGCTGGGTACCCATTTTACCAACTTAGAAGGCTGAGTCAACTGGAGCCCTGCAGAATCGAACTCACAACTTTGTGCCTGCAGTACCACCATTTAACCACTGCGCCACCAGGGCTCCAGCAAGCATGTGGAAGCACAACTACCAGCATAACCCACAGTTATACTTGTGTAATGTTCCAACAGGATTCTACCTTATATCATCCCCTCCTCCCACTAGAACTTGTCCATCCATTTTAAGACTCCAGCAAGTTGAATATTTCTATTTGAATATTTTCAGCGCAAATCTTGGGGTCAGCAATGTGATGCAGTGAAGTGCCACGGCTCTGTTTAATTTAAACTGGCGGGGAGGGGATTACATATAGTGATTTTTACAGGAACTACTAGTTGGTTGCTGAGTGACCCTGAGCAGCACAAAGAAATCTAATGGAAGACTTTTGTCTCCTTTTCATTCTCCACCAAGAAGGGGTGGGCTTGTTTTGGCTTCTTGCCTTTTTAAAAAGGAAGAAGAAAAATACCAGTTGCTAATTCTTTTAACACGTTGGCACATTATTTCAACCTAGTGCAAGATGGGTACATTTGCTGTCTCCTGAGGGATCTCAAGCATTAAGAACTCCACACTGAAGAATGTCAACAGCAGCTAGGCGTACACAACCCTTGGGCCTCCAATCTTAATTATATCTGCTACTGTTTACAGCTTATAATTATTGATGTTAATTTACTGAGTGATGTTACACTTTCTAGCCTGAAGTCATCTGTTTGCCACATTAATCCACTGATGCCCCAGACTGACATGTTTATTGTATGGGTTATATTAAAGGAGATTTTTCACTTTCGCTTCATTTCATCACCATGTCATACATGATTTGGAGAAAACAAAATAAGAAAGAAAGATTGTACAATCCTAATACTTGTGCTAATGCAGTGGATTCATTTTGAATTATACATTAGGCCTTAACACAAATGCAAGAATAATTTTTTTACTAAGTAGTCTAGTGTGACTAAATAAAATTGTATTTTTCATGAGGTATGTCATGCACAAAGTTTGTAAAAGTTCACTCTTTTGACGGGGGACTATAGCTCCCAGAATCTCTCAGGCAGCATGGCCACAGCCATATCACCTGGGGGGTTCTGGAAACCATAATGCAAAATAAAATTTACCGAGCTCTAGTTGTATGAGAGATTGGAGTCTAGTTCCAAATTTACATGCCTCCTTTGAGATTCATATGTATGGTGGCATGGAAGGACTCTTGAATTGAGGATCAAAGCAACCAGTTTCCTGCATCTTACTACCTATCCTACTAGTACTACTGACAGCTCAGTAGCCTGAGCATCAAGATCAACACAGTTTCAGCATCCAGTCACCAGACATCATGGGTCATTCCCAACACACGAATCTCTGAAAAGTCTTGGCCTCAAAATTATTTGCTCAATCTGAGTAGTTGTCCCCTGTAATACCATCTCACTACAATAACATGAAGTATACACCCTGAACACACTTGATCTTTCATTCCCTCTGACATTTTGCAGATGAAAACTGGGACATGCGTGGCCAAGCAACATCAGAGTGCGGTCAAGATGGCAATGAGAAAGAAGATGCAAGTTAGGAGAGGCTGCAGCAGTTTCCTCTCACCTGAGTATACAGGAACGACAAGATACTGCCTTTCCCATCTTCTCTCCGATCCCCGGCCTGCTGAGTCAATTGAGTGAAAACTACTTTTGCACTTTGTACTTTTAACTCAGTTTGTAGCCCCTCCCTAAACTGCAAACCCCAGGATTCCATAGGATGTTGAAAGTGGAATAATAGTACTATAACAGTCTAGTGCAGAAATGGCCCTAGAAACTCTAGCAAACATTTTAGGACCAGAACTTCTGAGACCTTTGGCTTAATGCAGAAAATCCTTTCTGTGATTAAGTGCTTAAAGAGAGAGTGAGGAGTCATCTTCAGATTTTTCTTCATAATTAAAATCTGGTAATGAGATTTAATCTCATCCAGAGCCTGAAACTCTATGCCTCCCGTGCCTATTCAAAGGTCAATTAATACAGTCAGCCATCTTTATTAATCTGTTGGAGGTGCATGTATATGTGTACATTGAGTTCCAAAAATTTGACCTCCAGACTCTGATTACTTAAGAAGTTGAAGAAACAGTTATTTATTTATATTTTAACCCTCATTCAATCAGATGGAACATTTTAGTCTCCCAGAGTCATGATTTGCTGTAGAGTTTACATAGAACTAGATCTTTAAAGTTAGCATTTTATGATACTGCCAGCTGACAAATCGTTAAATATGGCTGGCATCCTGTTAGTGACTTACACACATGACTGCAGCGTGCATGCTCATAAATTCCTTTTTGAATGAGGCCCAGAGGGCTCTTCTCTTGCCCTTGCTCTCCATCCAAAAACCTATTGTGCCAAGCAATAATAATAGTATTAACTATAGCCTCTGTCATTTTAACTCACAGTCACAAAACACAGTGAAAAGACAGGAATAGGCACTGTCAAGTGATAAGACCCTTCTCCATCCCTCCCCAAAGCCCTCTGCCTGCAACTGAAAAAAGGAGACCCCTAGTAAAGTTATTCTCTGGTTGGGAACTCGAGTTGTCAATCATAAAACTACATTCCCTCTGTTACTGCAGTTTAGGCCTACCTGGCGATAGCACTAGATATCTCTTTGATATCATAATTCGGCCTTATGCTACCACCCCTTTCCATGTGTTTGTGAGGCCCCTGGACAAGCACAAAACTAGGCTCGCCCATCAAACGCTGCAATATCCCAAGACAATACAGGCAGGCCAGAAATATCCAGATCACCGCTTTAGGAGACCTCTCTGCAAACACTCTCATTATGTATGTACGCTGTTTAGAAAGGACTCCATGCCCCGAGCAGGTAACTTGGCAAGCTAGAAGCTTAAAGGCTAAGCACTGAGCATTTGCATACAGTCTACCTCTTTGTCAATTCGGACTTAACTCAATTATGCTAGATTGTGATATTGTCTCGCACCCAAAACTCATTGTTGTCCCCAAGTAAGGCATAGCCTGCAGTCACACTTCTCCCTATAAAAACCCCTGATTCCGAGACCTGCCTCGGATCACTCCTGAGTTCCATCCCGCCTTGCTGCTGCTTTGCTTGGCGAGCTTCCCCTCAGCTCCAGTAGCTGAGACTGCAGCAACCTCAGATCACTCCTGAGTTCCATCCAGCCTTGCTGCCACTTTGTTTGGCGAGCTGTCCCCTCAGACCCATGTACTGAGACTCCAGTCCAGCGAACTCAAGCTTCAGGACAGGTGTCGTATCACCCAATTCAACAATCCCTCTCAAAATCCCTCCATACCACTCCAAACTTTATTTTCCTTAGTTATCTGTATGTGTGTGTTGCTTACATTGTGTGCCTGTATTTAATAAAGACCATTCATTATTTTCAAACTGGTCTGCTTCTTGACTTGGCCTGACTCCATAAACACTGGGTTACAAGATCCTGCTAAGCTACCCTGCCTCTCGTAACGCTAAGCAGTGCTCTGAGCTAATTTTCCCCACCTATAGTTGAGCACATTTTGGTGTCCCTCACGGGACCCTCAGTAAACAGGGTAACACCTCCACATCTACTCCATGAGATTTGGGATTTTTTTTTTGAACCACAGTTTACGTCTTTGGGCTTTTCTGTCCTACATTGTTATAGTGCTATTATTCCACTTTCAACATCCTGTGGATTCTGGGGTCTGTAGTTTACTGAGGCCAAAGAGCTCTCTGACTGAGAATTCTAAAGGCCCTTTCCTAAACTGCAAACCCAGGATTCTATAGGATGTTGAAAGTGGAACAATAGCACTATAACAGGGTAATGCAGAAAGGCTGTGTCCCTCTCATTGCTCACAAATGAATTTCTCTAGTTCCAGATCTGAGGGAAGGAATAGGTTTTTTTGCATGACAGCTGCTAGAAACCCCCCCCCCCCCAGCACAGCCATCACTGGCAGATTCTGGGACTATAGTCCTAACAAGCATTTCCCAGCACTGCTTAAATTTTTTGTTGTTTTTGTTGTTATTAGTTGGCATCAAGTCCACTTTGACTTATGGTGATCCTATGACTGAGAGACATCTCAAGATCTCAGTTCATCAACTGCCTTGCTCTGGTCTCTATAACTCGGGGACATGGTTTCCCTGATTGATTCTTTGATCCATATTAATCCATATCAGCCCCCCTGCATCTACTATTTGCATTGGGTTAAAGGCCCATGTTCTGATACAATACTGAGAATGGGGATTGGGATAACACGGATGGCAGCTGCACATGCAGACGACTGGCATTTCTCATCATAGCATTAGCAGCACCACCCCTCTCCACTTTTGCATACCAATGCCCAGTTACTTTTCAGATTTGGAGGTGCTACCTGGGTCGCAGGACAGGCTGAGCAGAGGGTAATATGCCCACAATCCCCTTAAGCCTAGTGATAGCCCTGAGTCTTCCCCAGAAGGCATAGGCTTCTCGTAATAGTGGTCCAAAAAAAACAACTTGATGCTGGGACATGGAAGCATGGGATTCTGGGAGTAATAGTCCAAAAAAGTAACTTTTCCAAACTCAGTAAAATAGAAACTTGATGCATTCCAAGTTGGAACATGGCTCTTTGTGAGGAGAAAACTTTATAAAGAGTGATCTCCCAGATTTATTCCACCAGCATTCCATATTCATTTTACTTTACTTTATAAAGAGTAATCTCCCAGATTTATTCTACCAGCATTCCATATTTATATTTTCCAAGTATGTCCAGTTTTTACTAATTTTAATAATTACTACTAGCTGCATATATGAAAAATGTGATTTTTTTTAATATTACAGACTTTGCTTGGCTCCAGTGAATACTGAGAACACCAGTAATTTCCCACTAATTGTTATATTTTGATTTATAATTGTCATCATTGTAAATATCACATTTCCCCAAAATTTCTGAACTGCTGGACATTCTAGTCAAAAGTGAACATGTTCTTTTCTGTCCACATTTCCTCTAGCACAAAGAAGAAATCCTGTTATTTATTATTCACTGGTGTATAACGCAACTTGTGATGTAGTTTTAGTGTATTTTTTTCTGGTTAATGTGGAGATGGATTTCATGACAGAAGATGTAAGTGCTTGTCTCCATTCTTCTTTGCTTATAGAAGATCCAATATCAGCTTCCCACAGTAATCAAATATTTATCAGTCTGCCAATTTTTTTCTGTGAGAAACCCATCATATAGTTTTGCTCCTGATCTCCTGTGATATTTTCCTCATTATAAGATATATATTCAAAAAATGTGAACAACCTCATATCTTGTACAATTTCTTTAACTAAAGCCAAGATATGTTCTATCTATAGGCAAGTGGGGTTTATATTTTGTACTTTGTCAACTATTTGCTCTCTTTCTATTGATGTGTTGGAACTACCGATAATAGATCTCTTACTCATAGTATGCCCATTGAAGCCCACTGCTTAAAATAATTTCAAAACTATTAATTTGTGGCAGCATTAGAAATGGTATTAATGGAGCGGGAGAAGGAGCTAATATCTTGGACCATTTATTCTGTGTTTTCAGTGATTATTTCAAGAAGATGTCATTGTATTTTGTTTATTTTTCAAAAGGAATTCTCATATCCGTAGGATCTATCCTTTTCAATTCCACTCTCATTCATTTAATAAGTTTAGTAGATTGGGCAACTTGGAAAGCACCAGAATAGTTATGAATATGTGGTATTGCCAGACTTTTGACTAAGCTATACTTAGCTATTTTCAAAACTCTAAGTTTTGTTTTGCCCCATCATTTTTTGAAGTTTACTTAGCCTCTTTATCCTTGGATTTATAGGAAATGTTTGAAATTTTATATATATATATACACACACACACACGTACATGCACGTACACACACATACATGCACAGAGAGAGAGAGAGAATATATATATGTTTGTCATATATAGAGACAGTTCAAATGTCTTTACAAGTGCTATTAGATCTAAGAGGGACAATTTAAGAAGAGGCCAAGTTTAATTTTTTCCTTAAACCACTTCATTAGAGGATTATAATTTCCAATAACAAACAGATAGAAGTGGTATGTTAAAACACTTCATATCCTTTGTTACCACCGTGTACTGGCCTGGCCTTTGGTGAACCAAAGATATCATTTTGATATCGCAATTCGGCCCTACTCTGCCACCAGCCAAGTGTTTGTGAGGCCTGCCGAACAAGCGCAAAGCTAGGCATGGCTACTACTTGCTGCTCCCGCCAAACCAAGCCAGATATTGCCAGATTTGCTTTAGGGGACCTCCTGAAACAAACACCTTCATTACATATGCACGCTACCACAAAGGGATCCTCTGCCCTGAGAGGACACCCTGGCGAGCTAGGTATTTAACTGCTGAGCTAGCCGCATTTGCATACCGGCCATACGACTGTCAATTCGGACTTTAATCATGCAAATTCTGACCTTTCGTAGGCTTTGTCTCCAATCCAAAACCTATTGTTTTTGCCCAAGACCAGACTAGCCTGCGGTCGTTCTTTCCCCTATAAAAATCCCCCGCTCTGAGAGCTCTTCGGAACTCTCACCGGATCATCTAAACTTCACTTTGCCTTGCTTCTGCTCGGTTCAGCAGATTCCCCTCGGTCGCCATGCCGGGTTTCTTCCTCTTCAATCAGGCTTCTCCAGGACTGCAGGACAGGTGGCGTATCACCCATTCCCCTTGAAATTCTCTTTTCCTTCCTAGTTAGGAGTGTGTTTGTGCTTTTCTTTAATAACTGTTCAATAAATCTTAATTATTGTTTGAACCGTTTGCCTCCTCACTGACCTGACGCTGTATACGTGGGGTAAAAGATCCTGCTGCGTTGCCCTGCCTCTTGTTAGCCAAGAGAGTGCTCCAGCTAATTTCCCCATCTTTGCTTAGGTTTGGTTTGTTGTTTGGGTGCCCCTCCCGGGACCCCCAATTCACAGGGTAACACCTTATACAGTATATTCAAACAACAGTTATGGTGGTGTAAATCCAACTTAACAAAATGCACCAAACACTATAATTCCAAAAAACCCAAAACAAAACAAAGCAGAAAACACCTGGAAAAAAAGAGGGATTACATAAACAAAATATAAAAATTTGTATAACTGTTTATTGCAGACACATTTCTGCAAAATGGCATCAAAATCCTGTTTCTGTAGCCCTCCTTCATTGTTCCCCCAATACCAGCACTGCTAAAAAAAACCCAGCTTCGTAACAAGCAGCTTTGTCAGAAGCTTTGTTAACTGAGACGTGATGTATTCTGGAGGCTGTAGCCTAAAGAAGTAACTTTCTCAAGTTTTAATGTAAACCAAAACAGGATTCTTGTTCATCCCAATAGTGAATCCCCCATCCCTTTTATGATAAAACTCAAAACAACATTGTTGTCATCTTACTATTTTATACATCAGGTGGGGAGGATCAAGTGGTTTTCTACTCCCTTAAATTTTTGCTAAAAGGAGAAATGTCTGGATCCAAACAATTCTAAGCTGTAGTAACAAAAAGCTGACATTTTATCTAGCTTTTAACGGAAACATATACTTCCTTTCTCAGAACACAATTGCTCTCTATTGTTTGGATGGTAGGCTTTCTTTTTTTTTCCCCTTTCATTTTTATTTTCAAGTTCAAGTTATCACTGATGACAGTTGAGTTCAAAATAGCTCTCTTCATTCTGAAAGCAGCAGTGATTCCATACAGGAAGATGGGACTTTCCAAGCTGCAAACCAAATGATTATCTCCCTCCTTCTCCCTCTGAAAGCAGTATGGGGGAGGAGAGCGGGGCCTGTGATGTTGCAACTCCTTGATGCTCCCCTGCAAAGGAAAATTCCAGAGGTAATGGCTACAGAATGGTTCCTTTCAAAGCAGAACACACTATAACCCTTGTAAACATATTTCTTATACACTTCTTTGTTTTTACACATATAAATGGAGTATGAGGAAAGAGAGAAGCTCCCAACTGGGAAGTGATTAATTGGTAAAGCATTATTGATATTCTAAAGCAAAGATTCAACATACGATCTGTCAACGTTTTGAACATGAACTCCCCAATCTTTGTCCATTGCCCATGCTGGTTGTGCCGTCTGGGACCTGAAATCCAAAGCATCTGGAGGCCAGGTGTTAGAACTATCACCCTAAAGGCAGTGGTACTGCCTGATATGCCATATTTCCATTATACAAGCCAGCTATCATTTCCCAAATACTTTTAGTAAGTTGCTACTGAAATATGTGGAGAATGTCCTAGCTGAGTAACCACCAGCCGTCACTGGAGAGGACCTTCATAGGCCATTTCTGCACTACGCTCTTATAGCACGATTATTCCACTTTCAACATCCTATGGAATCCTGAGGTTTGCAGTTTAGGAAGGGGCATTTAGAATTCTCAGCCAGAGATCTCTTTGGCCTCTGTAAACTATAAACCCCAGAATTCCACAGGATGTTGAAAGTAGAATAATAGCACTATAACAATGTAGTGTGGAAAAGCCCTAGGAAAAAGGTGAGATAACTGTGATTGTGTATTCCAACCATTATTATTATTACATTTACAGTTATAAATGTATAATCTAGACTTACATTTTCATAAGTGATTTATATTTATAATCTCTACATGTACAATAGTGTAGGGATACTTTGGGGTCATAAAAGTCCCCCAATTCTGACTTATTAGGCAGCAGCTGTTGTGAGTGATGTGGTTCTGTTCTCCTGTTCATTGGGATGAAGCAGACAGACATTTCTATACCTTTCATGCCAGCCATCTCTGTTAAGAGGAAGACTTGTGACAGTGATCCTGCTCGTGATTCTTACACCAGAGACTGCTGCTGGAGGGGGATGGAAACATCAATCTATTGTGCTCCGACTGACAGGAGAACAGACCCTCATTGCTCAGAGTGGCTACTATCCAGTAAGTCAGCATTAGAAGTGCCAAGCTGGGAGATGCTACTTAGCTACATAACTAAGGTACTCATGTAGCTAAGTAGCTTATCTAGAATATCAGTCTATCATCATCATCATCATCATCACTAGTTCTATCTTCTAGTCACCTCCAACTACCTGTAGAACAAGGGAAGGGAATTTCTGTCCCATAAGATTTTTTTTATCCTTTTTATTCATCAACAACAACATAAAAACAACTAAGAATAAATAACTCAACATTAGAATAATACATTATAATAAAGGAAAATATCTATACATCCCAGCATTTTCTCATCTCATATATTGTTTCTTACCTAAGTCTGCTTTTAACCACATACACAACACACACTCCCTACCCAGCTTCAATACAAAACAAAGTTTCTAGAAATATTTAACATTTAATGTCTTCCCTTATTCTCCTTTCTTGTCTTCCTTGGTGATTCTCTAGTTAGCACTTACCAACAATTAAACAATATAGACAATGTTTTTAAGAAACAAGAAAAAAAAATCCACCTTTATCTATCCTTATAATTTCTTAAATTTTAAATATTCACTTTCAACTCAAGGTTTTATGTTCTATCCTTGCTCTTTTTCTTTTCCATTTCCAAATGGCTCATATTTATATATAATTTTCTTACTCCTCTATCTTTATTTCCATTCTCAGATTATTCTAGACTTTATCTTTATCAACCTTGTATCTATAAAAACTCTAACCTCACTTCTTGAAACTTCTCAATTTATAGAGTGCTATCTGTGATATCTTTGACTATCTATAGCCATTGCTATGTTTCTTTAGGATTTTTAATTTTCCTCTATAGTTCTGTATACCTATATGTATTTCCAATATCTCTCCCTTTTAACTTCTATTTTTCCTTTTCCGTAGAGAATTCATCCTTTATCCCCATTATCACTGTGTCATCCCATTTTTTCCTCTAATGCCAATAATATTAGTATTGGCGTTATTGGCATAAGACTTTTTTGTATATCTCCCAGGACAGCCTTGGGCCCAGACTCGACCAACATTAGAAAAAAAATGAGTGAAAAAAATACTCCTAAATCAGCCTAACTTCTGCCAGATCTTACCAAAATCATGCTCACAACCTTCCTTAGCATAGTTGCCCACTCCTGCTGTAGAAACATCAGCAGAGGATCACTATCCATGAACGAGCAATCACGCTCCAGAAAAGTAGGCCGTTTCCATTTTGACCCTCAACACTGTTTTACACGTACAACATAAGCCTTCATCAAAGATTCTGAAAGTTCTCTCAATATAAAGTAGTAGTAGCAGCAGCAGCAGCAATAACAACAACATTTCATCAATTAAATGCATTGTTTTATGCATCAGCACATTTTTTTGATTGTCTTAGTACAATGGCAGGCAACTGTGGCTGTCCAGATATTGATAGATGGTGGTTTCCATCAGCTACAACCAGTATAGCCAATGACGAGGGATTATGGGAGCTGCTGCCCAACCGCATCTGAAAAGATACAGTTTCCCAAGTTATAATACATAGTTTTTATCAAATGCAGCATACAATGTCTGGTATTCTGGCTATTTCTGCACTACATTGTGTTACCCTGATTTCTGGGGGTTCCGGGAGGGACACCTAAATGCGCTCCAAATTACAAAGTTGGGAATTAGCAAAGAGCACAAGCTAGCACTATGGGAGGCAGGGCAACATAGCGAGATCTTTTACCCAGCATCTACGGGGTCAGGCCGAGTCAAGGAGCAAACAGAAGTAAATAATAATTGTTGTTTTATTGATATACAGTCAAACACATGTATGCAACACACTCACACAGAGAACTATAGAAATAAAGGTAGGAGTGGGATAGAGGGATTTTGAGAGGAGGTTTGGTATGGGAAATCCTGAACTTGTCCTGAAGCCCGGAAAATCTGAAGGAAAAGGTCCGTTGAAGTAGAGTTCTCAGCACAGGGAGCTGAGGGGAAGGCTCGTTGAACGGAGTGACAGCAAGGCGGGATGGAAGCCAAGAGCGATCCGAGGAAGCGCTCAAAGTCAGGGGTTCTTATAGGGGAAAATGCGGCCACAGGCTAGTCCATTCTCGGGGACAACAATAAGTTTTAGGCTGGAGACAAAGCCTCCAAAAGGTCAGTATTTTACATGATTGAGTTAACACCGAATTGTCAATAGAGTAGTCAGTACGCAAAGGCAGCGTGCTTGACGACTGAGTATTTGGCTCGTCAAGCTGCCTGCTCAGGGCAGGGAGTCCTTTGTAAGTAGCGTGCTTAAATAATGTGGTACTTGCCTTGAGGTCTCCTGAAGCGGCAGTCTGGCTATTTCTGGCCTGCCTGTATTTGTTTGGAATATTACAGCGATTTGCGGCCGTGCCTGTATGCGTGCTTGTCCGGGGGCCTCCCAAGCACATGGGAAAGAATAGGTGAAGAAGGCCAAATTATTCCCACAAGCCCAGGCTAGAAAACTGCGGTAACAATTGTTATAGTGCTATTATTCCACTTTCAACATCCTGTGGAATTCTGGGCTTTGTAGTTTACTGAGGCCTTACAGCTGCTCCTCCCTAAACTGCAAACCACAGGATTCCATAGGATATTGAAAGTGGAATAATAGCACTATAACAATGCAGTGCGGAAATGGCCTCCATCAGTAACATGTGCACATGTAGGTTGAACTACACATTTAGGCTGACTTATTCACCATGGTATAACAGACATATTCTGCTGACTGTGGCAGAAGCAGAGTTGTGCATTAAATAATATTGTGCATTGTGATTGCAGCTGTACATTATGTGCTGTGGTTATACTTTGCAGTTGTGCATTGCACATTCCACAACAGTACCCAGTCATTGACATATATTATCCAGTGCTGCTATTTGGTATACAAATTGCATTGTGCTGGCATAATGTATCTCTGCATGTGGATATTTATGCTGTGCTGAACGGATGTTGGATTGCAGCCCATAATGTTGAATTAGTGATCTAAATTAGTGAGTCAGGACAATTAACTGTGGTTCTACACATTTGTTGAACAGATAGTGAGCTGGACCAAGGGAACAATTTGTTATTTTAGGCTTAGTAACGTTACATTTTTGGAGTACAGTCTCAAGAACCATCCACCCACCCACCCAGCATGGACAATGACTGAATGATTATGAGAATTGTAATCCACAAAAGAAACTTTTCAAAGTTATGATTATTTATCAGGGTTAGGAGGCCACAACCCTAAGTCTGCAGGACCTGAGCAGGGTTGTTGATGATAGGGTGTCTTAGAGGTCTCCCATTTTTAGGGTTACCACAAGGCAGAGCCAACCTGACATCAATTAACCATAACAAAAATTCTTTACATTTCCCTACTTTAAGGGACTTAAAGCCCACTTAGATATTTAATAATCTAAAGTGCTTTTTGTAATGTAATTGTAAATCTAACTTGGTTGGACTGTAGCATCAGATGATCTTTCACATTCCCTCTGCGTTGCCAGATGACACAAGGAGTTTAAGTGGCCTTTAGATATATATTTTCAAGTCTTGTGACAAGGTGCCCACTAGACCTGATTTCACCATCTTTTTCAACCAGATTTCTTCTCGGCTGGTAGGAGAGGAGGCCAAAGAAGGCACTGGGTTTAGTCTTATTTTTGCTCAGGAAATGCCTAAGCAGAATTTTGTTTTCTAAGGAGGCAATTTTTGAAAAATTTCTTGAAAAAATGTCTTAATCTGAGTGGTGCATTCCTCCATAAAGAGAGATGGTGAAAGTTCTGTAAGGTGATAATGCCAGTACCATATTTTTGAACTAGGATGACCACAGTGGTGTAACTAAGGGGGAAGGGGGAAATGAAAGCATTATTCCCTGAATAAGAATTCTGTCCCCCAATGAAATGTTCCTTCAGTCTCCAAATTTTAAGCTGTGCAGAGAATGAAACTTGGAAAATTATTCATACTTACAACTTGTGTTGTTGTAAAGCCCTGGTGGCCCAGTGGTTAAATGCCAGTACGGCAGCCACAGTGTTGTAAGTTCAATCCTGCAGGGCTCCAGGTTGACTCCATCGTTCTGTAGATCAGTAAAATGAGTACCCAGCTTGTTGGGGGCAATTAGTTAAACACATACGGTAGTAAACCGCTTAGGGAATGCTTAGCACTGATAAGCAGTATAGAATTGTAACTGCTATTATATTTGTGTTCCCCTGGTAACTTTGCCTGCCTTTTTTCTTTAGATGCCTAAACTATTTTCCCAAATGCTCAACTGAAGTGTTAAGTTATTGCAATGCTAGAATTTGGAGGACTGAAGGAAATTTCATTTTCAGGGGCTGAATTCTTATTTAGCAGGAATGCATCCCCAAAAGAAGAAATGCATTACCAAAAAAGAGAATGCATCACAAAATAGAACATAAATGGGGTGGGGAAGTAAGAACATGTTAATATATATGTATCCTATATATATTGATAAGAATGATTTCCAAATTCTGAAAATTTAGAAAAAATAGCTAATTTAAATAGAAATATGATCCATCTGTCTATCATAGGGAACCACTGTGATCAGTTAACATGCACCTTATTTATTTAATCTATACCCCTCCTTTCTTCAAGCACAGGATTCAAGGAATTTTACAACCATTTAAAAGCATGGTACAACTTTAAAAAAAGCTATTAACAAAAAGTTAAAACACAAGCCACATTTTTAATTTAAAAAACAAGTTTAAAAAATACAGGTTAAAAGCATCCTCATTCTGCTATGGATGGGCAAACTTACTGGCTGTGCTTCTCCTCCTGATAATTGCTTATGTTCTTTAAACCCCGTTTGGACTGGGTAGCCTTTGAAATAGAAAATGACCTCTAATGAAGAGTTGTTCTCCAACAGCCCTTTAAGCAGAGGACTGTCCAAGGACACAGGGCCACCCAGTTTAACAGTTTGCTCTGTGATTATCGATTCTTTCAGATTACAGAAAAATACAAGATTACATCCAGATATGTCATAAACCAGATAATGTTTCACCTGTATAGTGAAAATATCTTGACAGCATCTCTTCTCTGTATCACAGCTTTTTCTATTCTGAATAGCTTTTACTATTGCATCTCCCTTGAACCATTCCTGAAATGTATTATACAGATGATTTAGACAGTGTTTCTCAACCTGTAGGTCCCCAGATATTTGTGGACTTCAGCTCCCAGAAGCCCCAGCCACTATGGTCAATGCTCAGGGCTTCTGGGAGCTGAAGTCCACAAACATCTGGGGACCCACAGGTTGAGAACCACTGATTTAGCAGCTATGTGTCTGTTTGGAAGAAGGATGCCAGTAAATCCATGGAAAAGGTAGCAACCAACTCTGGTTCCTCCTGCCTTTGTTTGCTACAACTTGTAGTTTAGAGTTGCCATGTCTAAGGGCATGGCCCCAAGTCTCCAGTTTTCCTGGGTCATCTCCAAATTCTCCACTTTGGAGGGGCTCAGCTCCAGGCAAGAGGAAAGTGCTAGGTGCAAATTTCCACCTCAGCTATTAAAACAACAGCTAATAATAGAAAGGTGGTTGAATTACTTCTACTATCATACACAAATAACAATTTGTCCCCAGAATGTTGGCACAGCTGTGGTGGAAAATAGACTTATATACATATATAGTGGGATTGCAGTAAAGTACAAAGATTTTGGAAGGAAATAAAACAGGAAATAAACAGAATATTGTGCTGGCGGGGATATAGAATTGAATAAGGAAATATGTCTAATCTTATATGTTAAAAGCTTAGAATTAAATAAGGATAAGGAATATTTAATAAGACAACTATTAAAAGGGGCACAAGCTGTAGTTGCATATGGCTGGAAGAAACAAGAAAGATGGAACTTTAGGAAATGGAAATAATACATATCAGAATGTATGATTGATTATTTATTTGAAAAAAGAGGGATTTATATGGGACAATTTAAAGAAGAGTCTTGGGCCATTTCCACACTACACTGTTATAGTGCTATTATTCCACTTTCAACATCCTGTGGAATCCTGGGGTTTGTAGTTTAGGGAAAGACATTTAGAATTCCCAACCAGAGAGCTCTTTGACCTCAGTAAGCTACAAACCCCAGAATTCCACAGGATGTTGAAAGTGGAATAGCAATATAACAACATGGCCCTGGTTTAGAGACTGGAGAATATTGACTGAGAGGGATATGAGGATGTAAATAAGATATTTAAGGTGATATTCCACATAAAAGGTAAAAGAGAATTATAATAAATAATTAGACCATTCCCTGGGGAGTGAGGTGTGAGAGGAAGGGGCTAATAAAAAAGAAGGAAATATTTGAGGAGTTAGAGCTAAATTAAATAACTGATCATACTGTGAAACATATTAAATATATTAAAGGATATGTTAACTTTGTTGTAATACTATTATAATACTATTGTAAAAGTTGTAACAGTTGTTAAAAATAACAAAAATAAAAAGCTATTAAAACAGCGGCTTGCTATGAGTGCAAGGATTCATTGATTGATTGCTATAATATGCAAGCCTCTGTATTTCTTTAGCTTCCTCCTTCCCTCCCAGTTGCTATAGTACCAGAGCTCACCCTTCACTCTGCTCTGTATCCACTTTCTGGCTAGAAGCAAGGTAGGAAGATTAAGTGTTCCTTATCCAGTCTCCTAAGTAAATAAGAATAAGGAATAATCTCATTTATTTAGAGCCAGAATGATGTAGTGGTTGGAGCACTGGACTAAGACTCTGAAGACCAGGCTTTTTACTGAAGTTTTTTGAGTCTAACTGAATTCACCTAAATGTAGACATGTGGATGGCTTTAAATTGCCTTACCTTTTTGACTGGTTTTAAACTTTTAAAGTGTTTAATATAATTTCTGTCTATTTAAATAATTTTTACTGTTTCCATTTGTTTCAAGTTGTTAAAATTTAATGTTATGGCATAGTGCAGCACCTTGGAGAGCCAGTGTGGTCTAGTGGTTTGAGTGTTGTGTCCTATCTCAATCTGGGCAGCAAGCCAGAGCTTGTAGCTGCACAGCCGATAGCCAGGACATAATGCAGGCAAAGTAACAAACAAGGAAACAGAACAGCTCAAAATTGATCACTTACTTTTACTCAGTAAGCAAAAGGTCAAAAGCACAAACAGGGTCCAACAGAATCCAAAGGCAGAGCAAAATAAGCCCAGAGTCAGAACAATCCAAGAAACACAGTGGGCATGCAGGAAGGTCAGATAAACTCTGACAACTCCTGGACAGGAAGGGCAGTGCCTATATAGGTCAGCAGCTTAACGCAGCTGCTGCCTAGCTAATTCCTGTCTCCTATAAATCTTTTGAGACTGGCACAAGTTCTCTCTTTGCTGTCTATGCTCGGCAAAGGTAGATATAGGTAAGTTTTCTTCTGTATCTGAAGGGAGTTGACTTTGCACTCTGTTCTATCTCTGAGATTTGTGGCTTTGTATCCTCCTCCTGTTCAGCAGGTCTGGCATGTCCACTGTTTCAGTCTCTTGAGTCCATTTCCATGTTCTGGGATGCAGGACATGACGCATGGGACTACGACCCAGGGGACCAAGATTTGATTCCCCACTCGATCAAGGAAATCCAATGAGTGATCTTGGGTGCATCACACACTCTCAGCCCCAGAAAACCGTGTGATAGGGTTGCCTTAGGGTTGCCATAAGTCAGAAAAGACTTGAAGACAATGACAACAACAATACCACTTCATTTCACCTTGATCTAGTAGCAGCCCTTTCAGCCAAGATTTCTCTCTTAATTCCTAATAGGAAGAAATATATTCTCTCTGGGTGTGTTTGAATGACAGGCTGCAAGCAATTGTGCTTAATGCTTAATGACACCACTAGGGGATGTCTCTAGGTCGTAGATTTCAACCTGGAAACCTCAGCTACCAGTACAATCCTGAACTGGCAACCCTACCAACAATGCCAATCAAGACTGCCACTCTTTCTACCTTATTTGTTCTGCCCTGGATGTACATTTGCTCCACCACACACAACCAAGCACCCTGCTACTGAAATTGTGGGAGGTTTTGTACTTGATAAAATCATATTACTTTGCTTTAGAATTTGAATTTTCATTGCACATTTTTCATAGTCCTCTCATTTCATTCTGAGATTCTGCAGACAGTTGCCCCAAGGAACAAAGAACGACAGCCTGTCACACATTTTTAATTATTTTGAATCTTTTATGAAATCCTTGGCTTGTGGTTCATTTTTTTTAATTATCAGAGACCAGAACTTTAAAAAAAGTTATATTTGATTTGCTTTGAAGCCAATGTCTTTTGTATAGTCAGTACATATTTGATTATTATCGTACCATATGTTGGCCAGCTGCTGACACAGAATACATCATCTAATCAGTCCCTTGACTAGAGTTTGTAGAGGCAAAAATATATCACATCGGTAATGATTTCTTCTGACCTAAAAAAAAATCTATCAAGAGGTTTGAAGATCCCTTCAAATAATCTGTTCCAAGTCTCATCACACTGTGGTAACTAAATTCTCTAACCATTCACATTGCTGCATTTTCTACTCATTGGTGTTGTTATTGTTGTTGTCTGCCTGCAAGTTGTTTCTGACAACCCTATCACATGGTTTCTTGGCAAGATTGGTCAGAGTGGACTTGCCATGGCCCTTCTCTAAGGCTGAGAGTGTGTGACCTGGCTAGGGGGTTAAGCAGGGGTTCAAACCCTTGTCTCTCTAAACCATGGTCCTACACTCAGATCATTACACTGCACTGGATCTCTTTCTATTTATAGTGACCATTAATATATATATATATATATGCTGACGATGGGGAAATCTGTATATTCAGAAATATACACTTGTCACTTTCATTTTTTAAAATGTTTTCTCCATGCCCCTCTCCCATTCTGAGGTAACATTATGGCCATTTCTGCACTACGCTCTTATAGCGCTATTATTCCACTTTCAACATCCTACGGAATCCTGGAGAAATGGTCTGTTTCGCTGTAAAGCAGAGTTTTCCAAACTGTTTGTTGTGACATGTTAGGGTGTTGGCTGCAGTGTGTAGATGTGTCACCGCCACCACCCTGGGCCAAGAAAGACCCCAATGAGGATGACAATTAGTTAGCTTAACTTCTAGTTTGCTGGTAACTAACTCCTTATAAGAAATATATGAGATATGGACACATACATAAATTGTAATAATGAAATGTACACAACCTATCTCATGAAAACCTTTAATTTATATGTTTAAAAATATATGATTTATGCTTTATTTATTTATAATACATAAAACTGAATTACTGTGCCGTGAAATGATGCATATCTAAAAAGTGTGTCACCAACATGAACAGTCTGGAAAACTCTTGTTTAAAGTGTGGATGAAGACCCCAAAATTTATGGGAATTCCCAAAAAATTTTTCCCCAAGAATCCCTAATATATACCACATGCTATATAGCTATTAACAGCTAATTTAATAGTTAAAACAGGAAAGTAGAGAAAGGTTTCGAAGGTTAATGTGCAAAAGCTGGTGGGTTTGATTCAGTTGTGTTTGCAAAGACTTGTTAATGTTAAAAAATGGAAGTATGTAAGCCATTTAAAAACTACACCCTCTGTCTGACAAGGATCTGTAATAACACTCAATTTTTTTAAAAAAAAATGCTATTAGAAACATCATACAATAAATGGGAATAAAATAAGCAAAACAGAAGCCAAACAATAAATAAAACAAAATCCAAGAAAGAGAATTAGGATTGAAATTAGAGAGGAAAATTAAAAGTCCTTGCAATATCATAGTAGACTAAGGTGTAAAACCTTGTTTAATTTACTCTATATATTAGAGGTAACAAGGTAAAAAACTATTGGGAGGGGTTGAGAGTGAAATGCTGAGACTGAGTGATATTTGGTGAAATGTTAAAGGAGATTTGAATAAAGGTGGTGAATGTTACGATGAAAGGTGCTATAGTTGTTTATGGTAGTCAGAAGGAAGAAAAGAGTTAAGTGAGGGTAACAATTAAGAGAGTTGGTTTGTCAGGTACAGGAATTAATGTGTGGTGTTTAAGAGTCTGAGTTAGCTAAGAGTGGAGTATAAGAGAAAGTGAGAGATACATTTTAAATGTATTAAATAATCAGTTTTGTTATGTTCAGCTTCTATTAATAAAGTATTGATTCCGTATTTATATATAGTTTTTGGTCTGCAGGTACATTATATATAAGAAAGCTTGGATTCAAACAGGTTGTCTGTTTTGATAGCAGTGAATAAAGAGAGGTGGCTCCTGGCAGGGAGTATAAGGCCCTTTTCACATGTGGGGCCCCGAAACGGGGCGGCACACGCAGGGGCGGAGCTTGCCTGCTTGCGTTTTGCTCCGTCCCTGCTCCATCCCTGCAGGGAACACGGTTCCACCACTTCACACGCCGGCGAATTTCGGCAGCATTCAGCGGCGTTCTGCGGTGCCCGAAATGGTGGCCGGCGGCTTCCGCGGCGCTCCGCCAATCAGGGCAGCGTGCCAGCCAGAAGCCCGCCCCCGGGCAGATCTGCAGAGACGCACTACTGCGTCTCTGCAGATTCTCACCGGGAGCTGCCACGGATTAGTGCGGGCTAGTTTCATAAAAACCACCTGGGAAGCAGCACCACCCCTGCGGCTGCACTAGAGCAGTTGGAGGTGTGGCGCCTCACCTTTTCCAACTGCGCTAGCACACCCCGTGGTGTGAACGACCTCCGTCTCCGGTCGTCGCACCGCGGGGTTTTACCCCTGTGTGAAAATGGCCTTAGTTGCATAATACGGCACACTTTGAGGGGCTCCAGGAGTAGGACAGAAGGAGGTCCTTATATCAGTGGCAGGGGTGGGGACAAAGGAAAGTTCTCACTTTGGGAGGTAACAATGAGATTTGTGGAAGTCTTCACTTATGGGGACAGTGGAGGTTTAGGAAGAGCCTCACACCTGGTGAAAAAGCAGTGAATTAAGGGGTAAATGCCCATAGACCAATGGAGCAAAACAGTATTTGCTCACCATCTGAAATGAGGGTAGACAATTGCCAGTGGCTGAGGGGGAATTTGTTCTCCTGTCATATCTTGAAGGGCTGCCCCGCACTGCCTCCCCTCCCTGACTGTCAACTCCATTTCCACTGGCTGACTTGGGTGTTTCACATACTCTCAGCCCCAGAAAACCCCATCATAGGTTCACCTAAGGGTCACCATAAGTCAGAAACAACTTGAAGGCACACAACATACACATAGGAAAGAGCTACTGACAAATTTTATAAATCACAGGCAGATTCATATGGGAGGAAATGCTACTTCAGAAATCCTGGCTACAAACTTTTTTGAGTTGTGTGTCAAAAACAACACCTCCAATTGTTCCTGGAAACAAATCAGAAGCCAATATAATTGACCAAGGGCAAATGTAAGGTAGTAACCAATGTGCACTCTGGACAAAAGTATGGCCATCATAATGTGTATCAACTGAAACCCTATATAGCATGTATAACCATAATCTGAATGCCAAATGACTGAAGTATGGATAAGAGAACTATCTGTTGAAAGATAACTGTACATATTTGTGCAGATAGACAGTGGTGAGTATAGATGCACAAGACTATAGAGGTGTACAAAATGGGTTTTAAATATATACCCCCATTAACTTGCCATATGGATGTTTTGTTTTGGAGAGAAAAAAATATTCATAAAATGGTTTTTCCAAATGTTTAATCTACAGCAGATGCATCTTGCATTCATCTGTTTGGGTTGGCACTGACTGCAGGAGATCTGATTAATCATACAGACCTCCTGTGCAGAGGAAACAAAGGCTATTATAGGATTCATCTGTTTATGACTAAATAGTTTTTCCTTTTTTTAAAAAAAATCCTGACTTCATCAAATAAGTGAGCCCTCTCTGAAAGTTCTGTGAAATGGAGATGCCTGTGAGTAAGCTGTATGTCATTTTTCATCTTCCTGTTCTCGGGTGTTTACCATCCTTTCTTCTCTTCAAACTATTCAAACCGGAGGGCAAGGAACTCTGTGCTTCATGCATACACAATGCACTCATACACAGAATACATTGCTAAGTTGGTTTTGTGGTTAACCACAAACGTTGCAGCTGACACTTGTTTGCCTCTCTGACTGCTCAAAGAAATTTGGAAAGACTTTTCATCCAGGACATTGCTTCATTTCCACTCTGCCCTTGAAGGGATGCAGATCTTTGTGAATTTCATTCTTGCAGGCAAGAAAAAATAGATCTAATAGTTTTCTCTTCATTGCAAGAAATTTGTCTAAAACCGGGCAGTTTTCAAAGACTGTTTACTTATGCTGTGTACAAAAAAAAAAAAAAAAAAAGTCTGTTTTCTGTGTTATTTGTACGGAGATTTCCCCCCAGAAAATACTGTTTTCTGTGCAATAAACTTGTTTTTGAGGCAGAAATATTATTTTTTTGAATAGAACATACTATTTCCTCTGCAGAAGCCTTGTTCTCTGAGCAGAAATGCTCTTCTCTGCACAGAAAGTGCAGCTTTCTGTTTTTAGTTTTTGTTTTTTTAGTGCACTTTTGTCCAGAACAAATCCTAAATTGGGAAGATTTTCCCCCTTCTAAGATTCTCCTCATCAGGGTTTCCCTAGACTCAACAAACCAATTTTTTCAACAATTTTTTTGGAACATTTACGAATATTCCTTCCCTGCATTATACACAGAATTTTACTAAACGTATGGGTGGGCAACCTTTGGCCCCTGGAGAACTGAAGGACTCCAGCTCTCATCAGTGACCAACAGTATGGCCAATCATTGTGTGTACTAGGAGTCAGAATCCAAGAGCTTCTAGGGCAATAATGCTTCTTAACCTTTGCTCCAGTTGCTTTGGACTTCAGTTCACAGAAACACCAGCCAGCATGAGCCATGGAAAGGTTTTCTGGGAGTTCAAGTCCAAAACATCTGCTGAACCAAAGGCTGAGAACCTCTGATAGAGGACCACAGATAACCTAAACTGACCTGACCTAACAACAAAATTATATAAATAGCATGCTTATCAGTCTTGCATTCACACATCCTCTTTAGCAGCCATACCTCCATCCTATAGAATCCTGGGATAGTTTCATGAAGTACTTGACATTCTCTGCTAGAGAATTATTCCTCCTACTGTTTATCAATAACTTTTATAGTTACGTTAACAGTTAGAGGGGTGCAACCTCACTAAATAGTGGTGGAGAAGTCTGACATTGTTCAAATGCTAGGTTGTCCTGTAACTTGTTACTTTTAAAATGTAACCACATGAACATTCAAGAGAAGTAGTTTTCATCTAGAGAGTTGATGTGGTGGTTTGAGCATTGGACTAGGACCGTGGAGACCAGGATTCAATTCCTCACTCAACCAAGGAAACCCACTGGGTGACCTTGGGTGAGTCACATACTCTCAGGCCCAGAAAACCCTGTGATAGATTTGCCATAGGGTCACCATAAGTCAGAAATAACTTGAAGGCTCAGAGCAACAACAGCCTTCATCTGCTGTCTGAAATCATACAGTGTGCCACCTCTGGATTATGTTGCCTTATGAATTACACACTGCATAGGTAGGTGAGGCCTAAATATTCAAAGGAGCCTCTCTCCCCACCAATTTAGTCAAAAGAGTACCCACAGATAGATGGTGGCCACTGGGGCCTGGCAGTTGACTTGCAATTTAATCCCTCTGCCCCCAAAATAAAATTAAGAACACTGTCCATGAGTCAAGGCAGATTTCCACTTGTTTTGTTTTTTCCTATTTACACTGGAACCTGTTTGAAATCCCCTAATGGCCATTACAGCTGAATAAATATTTGTGGTGAACCATTTATTCTGTCGCTTTCTCTTCTCTTGCTTTTGACAGGACATACAAACTTGGCATCATTAATCAATGGATCCATCGGTATAAACATTTCCATGAAGCTCCATATATGATTTATAATGTACACTGTGGCTTGGGGGTTGGAAAATACTTTGTTTATGTTGTGATCGGCCCTCTAAGTCACTATTGCTACATTGGTCTCTTGATATTAACTCTGAAAAGACCCTGGCACTTTAACAAAATATGCTACAATGATTGCCACACAAACAAGAGCCTAGCATATGCTTCAATTCTAGTGAAATGGAAATGTGAAGGCTATGCCTTGCTCATCATAACAGATGTAGATGGATTGCAGGTGCTTGCATCTAAAGCAAAATTAAGAGAGGCAGTGTGGTGTAGGTGAGCCAACATGGAGTAGTGCTTTCAGTGTGGGACTAGGATGGCAGGGTTCAAATCCTGACTCAGCCATGGAAACTCACTGAGCAAGTCACCGGTTCTCAGACCTAGAGGAAGCAATGACAAATCTTCTTTGAGTAAATCTTGCCAAGTGAACTGTAGGAAGGGTGGCCATTAGTCAAGGCTGACTTGGAGACGCACAACAACAAAGTGTGGTACAGTGATTAGGGTGTTCAACTGGGAGCTGAGAGGGCCAGGTTAAAGTCTCTACACTCTGTCAAACACAGTACAACTTAAAATAAAACTATTAATAAAAAGTTAAAACACAAATTCAGAGCAACAGTCTAGTAGTAAAGTCCACACACAAGGTGAGGGTCAAAGTTTCCAGGAACACGAGCAAGGGATCCAAACATGAGGAGTGTTACTTCTACCAATAAGATCAGTTGTCTGCAACAGTTTCTTCCCACCCTTTCCCTGTTTATATAGGCTGACAGCCTCCTCTGGCTGTTAGCCTAATTGATGTGTCCTTACTATATAAATGCTCCAAGTCCCCTGGGCTCTCCCTTTTTCACCAATGCTGGCTGCAGTAAGTATTGTCCTGTTCATGTGTCTGTGTTGTGGCTGTTGGGAAGGGTCCTCTCTGGATCGTGGGACAGTGGCATGATAATATCTTGGTTTAGTCATAAATCAAATTGGAGACTGCTGTCAAGTTATGGTTTCAAACTACAGGAAAAGAGATTTCACCTAAACATCAGGAAGGACTTCCTAATGGTAAGAGCTGTTCGACAGTGGAATATGCTACACAGGAGTGTGGTGGAGTCACCTTTGGAAGTTTTTAAATAGAGGCTGGATGGCCATTTGCTGGGGGTGTTTGAAGTATGTGTTCCTGCATGGCAGGGGGTTGGACTCGATGGTTGTTGTGGTCTCCTCCAATTCTATAATTCTAAATCAGAAAAATGATAAGACTTGGAAGGGAAACTAGGAAGGAACAAGATACGAGCCTCAGTTGCAAAGACTGAGTACCAAACTCAGAATCATTCATAGCATAGTATTTCCAGTTTCTATATATGGTTGTGAAACTGGGACAATGAAGAAAATTGATAGGGAGAGAAACAACTCATTCGAAATGTGGGGCTGGAGCAGAGTTCTGTGGATACCACCAATTGCCAAAAAGACAAATAAATGGCTCCAAAAGCAAATCAAGCCTGAACATTATCATACTTCAGACATATTGTAAGATAACATGACTCACTGGAAAAGATACTACTTGTCATTGTGGAAAGAAAGAAAAGAGGGAGGCCATGTTACAGATGGATTGACTCAATAAAGGAAGCCATGGTCCTTAGTTTGCAATGCCTGAGCAGGGCTCTTGACAACTGGGACTCATGCAGGCCTCTCATAAGAGAAACCTGGCTTCACAAAAAATAACAACCACATAATGAGTACAAAAGCTGCCCCTCACTGTTTTAGGTTAATCTTTTAATAAATCACACAAACTTTCAAACAAAGAAATGAGTCTAGATACAATCTCTGTGTAACAACATTATTCATCTACCACTATCCCCATACGAAGAGCCATCCCCACCTGTTAAGGAGAATAAGCATGTCAAACAAGCCTGCCTGATGCTGGTAATGGGCTGTGTACAAGGATATTGACAGGTAGATGTCAGTTGCAGTTTGTCATATATTTCAGCATAACTGTGTCTCAGATTCATGTCAGAATGAATCACAGACCTGCCTGTGTCAATCATGCATGTGAGTAGAACATCTAATGAGGATCTAGGAATAGGAACAAGCCAGGTGAAATTGTAATCAGCTGTCATTCCATGAGAGGATGCCCAATGAATGTTTCTACTGGTCTTATGTTGAAATCATTGCCTTGGATTGCCTCCATCTTATCCAAAATCTGATACGTTATTGTTCTCATCCATGTTCTCTTTCTTTGTGAAGAATGTTATTTGGCAAGGCGTAGTAGAAACTAGTTTATAAATTCAGTAAAATCAAGTAATAAAGCTTTTCATAGTACTGCTTCAAGACATGACTGAGCAATCACATGTTGGAATGCTCCCATGTTTAAATAATTATACCAATAATAATCCTGCATATTCAAAACTATGATGTTTGGGGGCAGGATTCAAGCTATGCATCTCCAAAATATGCTATATTGACAGTCCTGGTTAGAATTATTTTTTGCTGAAAGAAACTGCCGGCATCTGTTGTGAATGTCCAAAATGTGAGGAATCACATAATTATGTTTGGGTGTTGAATATATTCATCTGGGATTCTCAGTATAAATGTTGGCTAAAATGCTCTTGGTGTCTTACTCATGCATAAGTTTTCTTCTGGAAGCAGCTGAGCATTTTTTCCGATGTGGAATGTCCAAATTCAGTTCAATGTTGTAGAAGTGGAGTTATGCATATGGTGCCATTGTGCGTGCTGGCACATTGTTCATTTATGCACTTTGCATGTTGGATTGCACATTTGGTAGTGAAATATAACAATTCACTTATGAGTATAAAGTTATGATCTGTCTCCTTCATGCAGTATCAAAAGTTAGAGAAAGAATCATGTGATCCTCCCGATGTTATTCAGTTACAACTCCCAGCATTCATCATCATTGGCTATACTGGCTAGAACTGATGGAAGTTATAGTCCAACCACATCTTGATTGTGCTATTTCAGCACTACAGTTCCTTTAGTATCAAGGTTAACAGCTAGTATAAGGTGGCTTTAGACCAGATGTTGTTAGAATGCGATTCCACCCATTCCTCACCATTGGCTATGCTGGCTAGAGCAGTCCAACAACATCTAGAGGGCCACATTATTCTCACCATGTCATGTTTAAAGCTGGCAAGTGCCCAGGTGAGTATACCTCCAACCCACAAAGAACTGGCAGAGGTAACATAGTCCAGTCACAAGGTTTACATGGAATTACAAACAAAGCCATGATCCAGACAGTCCAAGGTTCAAAGTGACAAAGCAGTCCTGAGCAGAGTCCAAAACCAAGAGTGTAGTTGCCAGAAAGATTAGCCCAAAAGTGGATACTGAAGGTAAGAGAGCAAAGAAGCCAGAGGTATCATACAGCCCTGCATAAAACCTTGGGAGCTTTGTTTTGAAACAAGGGAATAGGCTGGACTGAGCTAATTTATAGCAGCAGTTAATCAGTCCAGCTGGCCTCATTATCTCAGAGTCCTCTATTTAAAGTGGAGCAAGGCTTTGCCTGCAGTTTTGCTCCCAGTGCTCTAATTGACATTGCTCAAGAGTGTAAAGTGCCTTTGCTGCCCCCCACTGATCTGCAGCTTTTGTCTGGGATGGAAGAGGCATTTGCCTCAGCTATAGCAGGACTGCCAGGCAACTGGTGCCCATCATCCTGGCTCTCTTCTTTCCCTTTTTCATCCAAGGAGATCTCCTCCAGGCAGGAGGTGACACTCCCCTGTGCTAGACATTGCAGCTTCCTAAAATGCAGTCCTCTGTAGATGCACTGGATTCTAATTCTCATATGCATCTGATTCCCACCATTCCCAGTCAATGCTGATTTTTGAGGTCTGTAATCCAACACATTTGGATGATGGCACAGTAAGCAAATGGCTGCTGTAATGTGTGCACATGTGTGCTGATAGTGCTCTTCCTGCATTTATAGACCTTTTCAAACTCCCAGGAGCAGCCCATCATTTTTCACCTCTGTTTTTCCTGGTGCAGGTATGTCTGAAATATAATGAGAGTTGGGATTTGTCTGCCCTGATTTAATTACTACAATCCAGATAACTCTGTCAATCAATTTTTTTTTCTCCTTGTGACTCCTGACAGGGTGAAAAATGCCTTCATTACCAGGACTGATCGTTAGTAGATGTGAAGTTGCAAAGATGATGATGAAGATGAGTTGTTTGCTCTGGCAGGGAAAATTGACCCGTCAGTGTCACTAAAGTGAACTCCTGAAAACCTCCACAATTCCCAGAGGGCTTCAGAATCATTGGATTGCTCTGCAGCAAAGGTCTAGATCTGTATACATGGCAGCACTCTGAAATTTACACATATGCGGTCAGGACTAATTTGATGGATAACTAAACAATCATTCTGGCAAAAGCTGATTCATGTGGCCTTTTCGTGAAAGCTACAACTTTTAAAGGTACCATATTTAACTTTGCCTTTTAAAAGAAAAATAGAATTGCATGACACTTTGCACAATATCTTCCCCCACCATTGCCCTTTTGCCTGTGTATCAGAAGAATTCCATTCAGCACCTCCCAAAGACCAAATGATCTTTATTAATAATGCAGATAGCGATCCTTCCTCCTCGTCCTCAAATGCCAAAGGACAAGAGTGAGTCACTGCAAGCAACATGTCAACTTTAGATTGTTTCTGTTAATCAGTTTCTTTTAATCAATCTGATGCCAGCAGTTTTTAAAACTGTGTTGGGGAGGGGAGAGCAAGTACTTTGGAATTATAACCAGTTAGATGATGAATATGTGCTATCACCTCAATCATTCCAAGCAAATTATGCTTTTAATTGCAAAAGGTAATTTTGTTCCAGTAACTAATTAATCTTCAGGATAAATAATAATAATAATAATAACAACAGTAATAATGACAGCCATTATGAACAGAGAGAAAGCCCACAAGAGCTGTTTGCATAGAGAAAACTAGGCTGAAAGAAGGATTGGACTCAGGAGGTCCACGGCTGGGTTAGATTAGAAACTGTTAATAAAAGCATCCACCTAAAAGTTGTCAGAAGAAAATTAGCACAATTGAGCAAGTTTTAACGATTAACAAACAGGAGTGGGAATCATGAAGACCTCCAAATGTTGTTGGATTGCATCTCCCAGCATTCCTCATCACTGGCTCCAGCTAGTAAGTCTGATGGGAAGGGCCATCTGAAGGGCTAAAATGATGCCCACCTCTCCAGAGACTGCTGGATGACAACCTTAAGAGGCTTAAGGGCTTTCTCCTCACCCACCCACCCAGCATCACAGGTCCATCTCCGGAGTACACAAGAGATTGCTTTTCAGCAGTGGCTGCTCCCAGTCTATGAAATTCACTTCCACGGGAGGCTAAGCTGGCCCTGTCTCTGCTCTCCTTTCACCAGAAGACAAAGACATTTCATTCAAACAGGCTTTTAATGATTAATTGATTGCTGGGAGACTTTTGCAGGGTGAGTGGGAATGCTGTATTTTTAACTTTATTATGTTTTTAAATAATTTTGTACTTTCTAAAATTTGTTGTTGTGTGCCTTCAGTCTTTCACATGATTTTCTTGTCCAGATTTGTTCAAAGGGGTTTGTCTTTGAGGCTGAGAGAGTGTGATTTGCCGCAGGCCACCCAGGAGGTCTCCACAGCCACATCGGGATTTAGACCCTGGTCTCCAGAGTCATAGTCCCACACTCTACTACTACTTTGAATATGTAATGGTGTTTTAATGGGATGATCATGTTTATTTTAACTCCCCCCCCCAAAAAAATCAAGCTTTTAGCTTGCTTTCAGCCTTTGCACACCACCTTGGGTCCCATGCCAGCAGAAAGGCAGCATATTGAATGAATGACAGGTATGTGCCAAATTAAATCAACTAACATGATCCTGACCTCTGTATAATCTACTCTAAAAGGGTCCCATGGACTGAAAAGACAGTGTTTAAGTTCATTAGTGGCAGGACAACACAGCTGCCCTGCCATGAAAAGCCAGGTAGATATGCTGCAAAGCCTGGAGTGTCATGCTAACCTTCATACTTCTGTAAACTGTTATGTATCCTATATAATAGCATGTCCCAATATATTAAACTCTTTTCTGTTTCATAGGGATTGGTACTAGGATTATAGCTTAAGTTCATGTTGCTTTTATGCACAATACAGGTCAAAGGCATGCTTTCAATATAGCTTCTGTTTAACATGTAGAGTTCCAGAGTCTGGGAAACAGTGGTGGGATGAGCCCACTACCCACTACTCAGAGAGATAGCAGGTGGTTTATGTCTGGGCATGGAATCCAGGCCAGGGGGTTGCCATAATAATGCAAGAAAGAAGGGAGAGTGGTGAGGTAATGTTCCTTACAGCAAATCGAATGCTTTTGTGAGCAAAATTGAGCTCATCAGGTATAGTTATAAAGTACAGCCAATATAACTGCCTTTCAGTTCTAACATTGTTGCTATGTATACAAATACTTGGAGCAGAGGTGAAAATCAGGTATCTATAGGACATATGCCACCCATAGCCATTTTTGAGACTCCCAAAACCACCTAAAGCAATCTTTTAAAAAAGCCATCCTCTTCCCCACAAAACTTTATTTAAAAAATAAAAATAAAAATGAGCATTGCACATCTTTTTAATGGGAAGTTATTTTTTTAAAAAATGAAATGACCCAAGATCATCCAGGGATTTCATGAGGATCTCCAGGGGTCTCGTGTGGAAGGGTTTGTGTAGCCTCTAATGGGGTCCTCAGACAGAAGAAAATGGCCTCTGCCTTAAAGAAACAGGAGGAAAAAAATAAATATAGGAATGAACAAATTGAATTTGTAATTTCATTTATTTATTGCAGGTATATTGTGCTTTTTATCCAAGGTTGGCTCCCAAAGCAGTTCACAATAAAATATTTTACAAAAGGGATTGAAGATGTGATGGTAGCATGTTGATTCTTCTGGACACTAGTAGTTGTAAATATGGGCCAGGAAGAGTTGGCTGATGGCTCTTAGGTCAGTGGGATAGTGAAGCTGTTCCAGAACTAAAGAAACTATCGAGGGTGCTGAATCCTATCCATAAATTAGGTTCAGCACTTCAGCCAGTCCCTTTAAAATTTACACAAAGTCTCAAAGTGGATTCAGCGTGCGACTGGTGTAGGCAGAAGTGTATCTAGGGTGGAGCAAGTAGGATATGTGTCCTGGCCACTAATGCTGGGGGTGCAAAAAAAGCCATGCATGTAGGGGTACAGGGTGAAGGTAGAGGTAAGAAGGTAGGAGCACAACTTGCATGTTTGCCCTAGGCACTGTTTATGCTAGATATGCCACTGGGTGTAGGATACACCAGTCTAAACTGAAACCTGCTTCCAGGCTCCTCTCTTCAGATACAGAAGGCAGGAAAGAGCTACTGAAGGAATGAAGTGCTGGAAGATGGCAAATATGCTACTCCAAGACAACAGTCTTTCTGTGTACAGTAGAGTCCCGGTTATCCGAGGCTCGGTTATCCGACCATCCAGATGAACCGACGTCACGGCGGCCTGGAGGTATGGCTGTGGGCATTTCCGCACCCCCAGACATGCCCCGACACGCCCGACACGCCCCCAGGCCCGCCCGACATGCCCCCGACACGTCCCCAAAATGGCGGCCGCCACGGGTGTCCGGGTAATCCGACCTTTCAGTTATCCGACCCTGCGGCTGCCTGTTTGAGTCAGATAACTGAGACTCTACTGTACCTGCAAAATAGAACACCTGGAAAATTTCTTTTGGGGAATATGCATTTTTTAGAATCTCCTCCCATCATGGTTACTAGAATTCTGGATGCTGCAATCCAAAAATGTTGTCTTTCCCAAGCTCTAGCACAGTGTAATGTGCAAATGCTAACCCTAATCTAAGGTAGATTTGTTTTTCATGTTTAAAGCCTGGTCAGGAATTTTTTTTTGCAACAGATAATTCAAAGTGAACATTTCTGAGGGTCTGTGTTTCATGTATAGAATCAGCATACTGTGATGCTACCACAGCTTACTCCTAATGCAAGACACATCACATGTCAGAGTAAACAAGCAGTGGTTAAGATCCAGCTTCCAGTAGTGAAAAGACTGCCTGGTCATGAGCCTGCACTAGGGAAGATCATGCCCTTCTATTTACAAAGGTTATAGGTTTCTTTCTTCTTGTCCAGATCTTGCAACAGTTGGACAGTCGCAGAGAAGTAACCTGACAATAATCTGAAGTTTAAGCTAACGTTCAGTGCCACATAATTTTTATATTTGCCGCTCTGCAGAATAAATATACTGCCATGCTTTTATCCTGTTTTGCTGTGCATTTATTTTGCTTTTAAAACAAATGAGTAAGGAATAGGATATGTAGGCTGGGTGGAAGGTGGTTATTGAAAGGAAGTTGATTTACCACTGCGGTGGCATTGGCTGCAATAGCTTGTTAAATGCTTTGTATGAATCAGCACAGCTCAGGATGTAGGGTGTCATCTTGGCTGCAACTTTTAGGCTCTTTCTGCCTCTGACGAATCCTAGAAACATTCAGTTTGTCTTAAATCAGTTTAATGTGTCCAACCACAAAGGCAGTCATCTCTATTACTCAGTCATAGCTTGCTTGCCAGCTGCCCTGAGGATAACTCATCCACTTGCACCTATGTTTTCTTTTTTAATCAGATTTTAAGACAATTTTGCTTTGCTTTGCATAGCAGTGATTCATAGCTGGCAATTTCAGGTGGGCTGCTCAGTCATCTGCACAGTAGAAGGAGCTGGAGGGAGACATGTTGTATGTTCATATGTGTGTGCTTGTGTACCTTGGACTTTGAAAATCCTCAACGTTATCCACTGGTATTTATATACTGGACATCTATATACTATTGTTTGTGGAACTCAAGCAATTTTAGTTTCTTCAAACTTCTTCTTATTACCAAAAGAAGACTGTCCTGTCTCCTCTGACAATTTGACTAGAGTATGTCTAGCTACTTTTGAGTAATACCCTACTGCCAATTTACCTGCCTGTTGACTTACCATCCAATGACTGATTCAATAGGTCTACTCCATATTCTCTGATGTCCCAATTTGGCAGGGACAGCCCCAATTAATCCTCAGTTACCCCACTTTTTCCACTGCTTTTCAACATGTCCCAGTTTTCCTCTCCTCCTCCCACTTTCCCACTTTGTTGTCAGCTTTCCTCCAACTGCTACACATTGAGTTCAAAATGCAAAAGTGGTTTGCACTCAGTGAACTCAACAGGAGGGAGAGATAACTAGGGGGGAGAAATTTTTCCTTTCCGTATAGACTCAGATGAAAGAAAACTGGTGGCACAGTGGTTAAATGCTGGTACTGCAGTCACAAGATTGTGAGTTTGATCCTGCAGGGCTCCAAGTTGACTCAGCCTTCTATCCTTCCTCAGGTTGGTAAAATGAGTACCCAGCTTGTTGGGGGCAATTAGCTAAATACATTGTAGACTGCTTAGAGAGCACTTAGCTGATAAGCGGTATAGAAATACACATGCTATTGCTAACTGCTGCAGTCTCTCCTAGATTGTCCATTCCTCCTTTTGCCATCTTGACCGCCCTCCCATGTTACTTGGTGACATGTGTCCAAGTTTTCATCTGTGAAACATGGGAGAATATGGTCAGCTCTCCATGGAACTAACCAGCAGTTTTCTAGCTTGGAAATGTGAACAGTTTCAGATAGAGGGACCACCAACAGGTCCATGGTACTCCATTTATAGACCTTTAAATCAAACTCTAGGATCACATTCCTTTTTGTTATTTTTTTTCACACCTGGTCACACAATGCAAATAAGAATGGGTGAACTTGTTGTTTGAGACAGAACTTTATATGCACTTCATACATTTTTTTTATTCTTTTTATTCATCAGTAACAACATAAAAACAACTCAACATTAGAATAATACAATACAATAAAAGAAAATATCTACAAATCCCAGCATTTTCTCATCTCACATATTGTTTCTTACCTAAGTCTGCTATGTAGCTAAGTAGCTTATCTAGAATATCAGTCCATCATCATTATCATCATCAGTTCTATCGTCTAGTCACCTCCAACTATCTGTAGAACAAGGGGAGGGAAATTCTGTCCCATAAGATTTTTTTTTATTCTTTTTATTCATCAACAACATAAAAACAACTAAGAATAAATAACTCAATATTAGAATAATATATTATAATAAAGGAAAATATCTATACATCCCAGCATTTTCTCATCTCACATATTGTTTCTTACCTAAGTCTGCTTATAACCACATACATAACACACACTCCCTACCCAGCTTCAATACAAAACAAAGTTTCTAGAAATATTTAACATTTAATGTCTTTCCTTATTCTCCTTTCCTGTCTTCCTCGGTGATTCTCTAGTTAGCACTTACCAACAATTAAACAATATAGACAATATTTTTAAGAAACAAGAAAAAAACACTTTTATCTATCCTTATAATTTCTTAAATTTTAAACATTCACTTTCAACTCAAGGTTTTATTTTCTATCATTCCTCTTTTCCTTTTCTGAATGGTTCATATTTATATATAATTTTCCTACTCCTCTATCTTTTCTTCCATTCTCAGATTATTCTAGACTTTATCCTTATCAGCCTTGTGTCTATAAAAGCTCTAACCTCACTTCTTCAAACTTCTCAATTTATAGAGTGCTATCTGTGATATCTTTGAATATCTATATCTGTTGCTATGTTTCTTCAGGATTTTAAATTTTCATCTATAGCTCTATATACCTATATGTATTTCGAATCTCTCTGTGTTTTAACTTCTATTTTTCTTTTTCTATAGAAAATTCATCCTTTATCCCCATTATTGTTATCTCACCCCATTTCTCCTCTAATGCCAATAACATGGGGTTGCAATATGCATTTCATACATTAAAGATGCATTAAAATTGTTTTTGTATGTGCACACAAAATTCTGTTTTCTTATGTTCCACTTAGGTTAAGTGTCATGGAAAGTAGCAGCACCAATGGAAAATTCAAAAGGAAGGCAAGGCAACAGACCAGATTCATGAGAATCTGTTTCATAGGCATCATTGGCATCTTCTACACCATTTTTCTATAACTGTGACCCTCTCTAGGGCTGCAAAGACACCTAAAAATTATGTTTTATAGAATTTTTTCCGATTTTGGCAGGAAAGGCCAGGAAGTCTGGGGATGTTGAGGTCCACCAAAGCAGCCTACAACTAGGCCCAGGGCCACACTTTGCACACCCCAGCTTACACGGTAAATAGAGGATCATTCTATCTCTTTCTCACTCCACTCAGAATTATAACCAGTCCATTAACATGCATTCTTTCACCCACAGATTCAAGATCATTTAGTATGGGTAAGCTCATGTGTCTCCAAATGGAAAAATAAACAAACTGTTTCAGTGTGAACGCTGAAAGGATTGACTTGGAAAACTTGCAAATTGAATGAAGAGAATTATTCTGACTAGACATACACATCATTAAGAATTACAGGCAGAGGGTTTCAGTGATGCTGAATGCTGGCATAGTGATTTAAAAAAATGTAAAGAATTTAAAAGCCTTCAAAGAAAACTAAATGGATCTCCTGTTTGCTTTATTCAGCCAGCACACGTGCAATGGAAGATATACACACATGCACACACACATACAACAAAAGATATGTAATTGAAGCCATCTTCATGGAAGCATTGTGGTTGGTGGCTTGGTCACATTACCAAGGAAGCACTTGAACAAAGAAGTGCCCAAACAGCACAACATGGTGATCATCTTCTTAGAAGGGATGAAGCACAAAATATCATCTTTCCAGCTGTTCTAATGTTGGTATGACAACCCTGAAAACGCCAGTGTCATAGGAAACTATCTCATACCAAGTCAAGTGTCCATCTAGCATAGTAATTGACTGTTCTGGCTGGCAGCAGCTCTCTGAGATCTTGCACAAAAATCTTTTCCCCTACTTGCTATCTGATCCTTCTTTGTGGATGACAGAGACATAAATATTAAGAAGAGAACCTGCTACTTTCTACATGCAACCATAGGTTCCACAACTGAGCTATGGCCCATCCCATGTCCTTTAGCAGATCGCAACCTCCAATATTTCACTGATGAAAACCAGGATACAAATAGCCAAGCAACATCAGAGTGTTGCCAAGATGGTAAAAATTCACGAGGAAGAACAGACAAGCCAAGAAAGGCTACAGTAGTTTGCTTGCGCTTGGGCATACTGGGAAGGGCAAGATACCACTCCCTCCTCTCCTTCCTGCTCAGTTAATTGTGTGTAAATTCATTTTGCATGTTGAACTCAGTTTGCAGCAATAGAAGTAAGCTGTGGACAAAGGGGGAAAAAATAGGAGCAGGAGAAAGAAACTGGGATCTTGTAAAAGCAGCTGAAAAGTGGGATGACAGGGATTGCCCCTACCAAACTGGGACAGCTGGAGGTTATGAACAGATCTGGAGGGTTTGTTCCACACAAAGCCACTGGTCACATCGGAGTGATTTGCAGGTGCCAACTCTTTTCCCATGGCTACTCTGGAAACGTGTCCAGATCAAGGCCAAATTATAAGCTTTCTGATCTATCCACATTCATCCTTGGCATTACAGTTTATAGAACTACTAATTCTGCAGGTGATATAGCATTTTACCTAGGGCAAGTAGGCAAGTCACTACTTTTTTTAAAAAAATGGTCTCAGTTCTCTTTATGAGTGGGCTTCCTATAGTCCTCTGGCTGGTGACTATGGGAACAAAATGTTGAATTAATTAGTCCTTCAGTCTCACCCAGCAGGGTTCTTATTGCATGCAGGCAGGATGATTTGAACAGTGTACTTCCAGAGCCCAGACCTCCTTGTTCATTTCATATTAAGCCCATACTTTAATATTGGACATCCCTGAGCTCCTATTACATCCCTAGGAACACTGGGAACTACCTTCTCCAGGAGCCCCAATGTTTAACACATGCATGAGTAGCCATTTTATGAAGCACATTTGAGGCTATATTGCAAGGCCTCCCTTTTTGAAGCCAGTCCATAACCGCCTTCAGGGAAGATTAGACTAGAAGGTAGCACAGGAGTAAATTGTGGGAAATGCTCAGACCCTGCCACATTCCTGATGATAACAATGGTACTGAACTTTGGGCTTGGGCTTGGGAAAATGTTTTTCCCAAATCTATACCAATTCAAGTAAGTGAGGGAAGTTCAAAGTTCAGTGGATGTCCTCCATATTATTCCATTGGAACTGTCCCAGATCAGATAGTACCAATTCTGCCGTTTTGTTTAATACAAGAACTATTTCATTGGTTTGAGCAGTTCACTCACAATTAGCATCAGGGAACTAGTTCAGTTTTGCTTTCTTGCCTCCTCTGTATTCAAAATTTTTGAAATCCGAAGTTCTTACCATATCATATGGGATGAAATTTATATGTTTAGGAAAGTCTTCAAAAGTGAACTGAAATAAATTGTTCTTCTATTTGCATTGTCTGAATTCCACAGGAACAGATGCTTACATCAAGGAGCCTACCAAGTTGCCATGAAGATCTTAGAGATTATTAATCTTTCAGGAAAAAAGAGGTGGCAATCCTAGGCCATTTCTGCACTACACTGTTACAGTGCTATTATTCCACTTTCAGTGTCCTAAGGAATCCTGGGGTTTGAAGCTTAAGAAGGGGCATTTAAAGAGCCTCAGTAAACTACAAACCCCAGAAATCCACAGGATGTTGAAAGTGGAATAATAGTATTATAAGAGTTTAGTGAGGAAATGGCCAGTCTAGCACTGTTATGACTGTACACACAGACCAGACTTTTAAGAACTAAGCATACAATACCCTATATTTATTATTAGAGGAGTTTTATTGGTGACTCTGAGAGGCTATTTTTTTCTAATCTAAAAAATTGTTATTTTAAATGCAGATATTATTTTTTATTTTATAATGTTAGCGATTATCGATGTGCCTGTTTGCTGTTGTTTTTGTTTGTACTCTTTTTTATCTGTTTGAAACAATCTGAAGACTTATTCAATAAGGGTGTGTGTGTGTATGTGTGTGTGTGAATATAAAAAAAATGTGAATTGGTAAAATCTTATCAAAAGGAAAGAGAAACAAAATTCATATCCATCTCTACTCACAATGGAATTCCTTTTCCTTAACATATTCTTCCAACCTTCTCCTTCAGTCCACCTTCGTTATTATCCTGTTCTGGAGGAAAATACATGAGATAAAAATGAGAGAATAAGAAAGTTCCTTTTCTTTCAACATAGTTCCCAGAATCCCCCTGTCAAAATGGCCAGCATGGCTGGAGATTCTGGGAATTCTTGTCCAAAAAGTGGATTTTGCAGGCAATAGATAAAATAACCACTTTATGTCTTCACCCTCTGTATTTGATTCTGTGTTTCTTCTTACTGTCAAGCATCTTCCATCACCATCAGTCAAGACACATGACCAACAGCTTTGTTAAAGACTTTCTGAGGATAAAATATATTCTGTCAAAAATGTTCAAGGACAAAATGCATATCATCAAAACCATCGATATATTCACTACAGAATATTAATCCTGCCAAGAATTTTAAACTATTATGCTGACTAAATGTATTTGCATTGCAGATTGGTTAATGAAAATAACTTTTCTTAAGAATATTTGCCAGATCTAGGAGGCAGTTACAGCCTTTTTTTATAACTGGCCAAGGTAGTCTAAAACTACCTTGCATCCATCATAGTTTTTCACTATAACAAAAGTCCCTTTCACAGGTGGTTTGGTTGCCCCCCTGTACACTCTGCTCACTTTCTGCTGACAAACAAATGCTTTTTATTTAGATAGGCTTTTGGTGCTTAAATTATATGGAAGAAAGGTGTTTTGAATGTAGTGTGCTGTACTTTTATCTTTATCTTTAATGATGTTTTAAATGGCTTTACGGTTGTTTTTCTAAACAGAATTGTTTATTTTTTTTTAAAAAAAACTTTTCTTAAAAAAGATTTTAGCTGACTTTGGTTTTAAATTTTTGTATGGTGCTTTGAGTCCCTTGCTCGAAGAAAGCAGAAGGGAGTTTTATATAACACTGAAAACCTTATTAGCTTTTATTATCTGTCTGTCTATCCATCCATCCACTTCAAATCCTTATTAGATTTTAACTGATTAGATTGCTGAGCCAAAACTAACAAAATGAATTTTAACAGGGAGAAATGTAAAGTACTACACTGGGTCAGAAAAAATGTGCATGTGAAAGGGATCTAGGAGTCTTAGTAGATCACAAGCTGAACATGAGTCAGCAGTGTGATGCAGCAGCTAAAAAACCAATGCAATTCTAAGCTGCATCAATAGGAGTACAGTATCTAAGACAAAGGAAATGATAGTACTCCTCTATTCTGCCTTGGTCAGACTCCACCTGGAATACTGTGTCCAGTTTTAGCCACTGCAGTCCAAAAAGGATATTGACAAGCTGGAAAGAGTCCAGAAGGTGGTGACAAAAATGGTAAGGGGCCTGGAAGTCATGCCTTATGAGGGAGCTGGGTATGTTTAGCCTGGAGAAGAGAAGGTTAAGACAGGACATGATAGCCATGTTTAAATATTTGAAGGGATGTCATATGGAAGAGAGGCTAGGACACAGAGCAATCACTTCAAATTTCAGGAAAAGAGATTTCTTCTAAACATTGGGAAAAACTTCCTGATGGTAAGAGCAGTTCAACAGTGGAAAGTGCTGCCTCAGAGTGTGGTGAAACGTTCTTATTTGGAGGTTTATAGACAAAGACTGGAGGGCCATCTGTCAGGAGTGCTTTGATTGTATATTCCTAAATAGCAGGGGGTCGGACTCTATGACCCTTGTGGTCTCTTCCAGCTCTATGATTCTATCTAGGTATAAAACAGAAGTAAAGTAAAACCTGTAAACACGTAATGAGTTAGTCATAGTATTTTGTGAAGGGATTTTTGTAGTATGGTGATCATGAAGCTTTTAACAATGATTGGCTGTCTTTTCTTCCTGTTCAAGATGGACAAGGCAGACCAAAGACTTCCTTGTCTTTGTCTGAGCTACTCTTGTACCAGACAGAGGCAGAGCAGAAAGAAAGATCTAAAGAAGGGAGGGACAGGAAAAGGAAAGACCAGGGCTCTGTAAAGACAACAGGACAAGCAAAGAGGCCAGGGATAAGTAGGAACTGAGAGAGAAAGTAGTGCAGAGGAATAAGAACAGAGCCTAGAATGAGAAGGAAAAGTCAGAGAATGGTGAGGTTGGAGACGTGTACATAGCCACAGGGAACTACAAACGGGAGAAGCCAGTTTGGGGAAAAAAATCAGAAGTTAATTTGAAAAAAAAAAGTAAAATTTTGTACGCTTCTAACATTCCAGTAATATCCCTGTAATATCTACTATATAAAAGTCAAAGTTTGTCTGTGGGTTTGTCTGTTTGTCTGCGTCAGGCAAGTGAAGATCTCGTACGATCGGCTGTGTGAGGTGAGAAGATTGGCTGGCTGTGAAGATTCTATGGAATCCTGGAGTTGGCAATTTGGGGGGGGGGTTTAAGAAGTCTCAGGCACAGAGCTCTTCGGCCTCAGGCCAGTTGCTATGGAGATGAGGCCTAGTAGTAAGAAGAAGAGTAGTGTATTCCCTCAGAAACCAAACCTCTGTATGCTAACAACTCTGAATACAGATTGGATTGGGGACTATGGGGAAAAGTTACAGGTACTGGAAAAGACATTTGGGGAATTAGAGATACAGGACGTCAAATCTTTCCAACAAATACTACCTATGAGAAAATAAAATCCCAGGCAACACTGGGTATATACGCTAGTTGGTTATAAGACAAGAGGGAAGATAATGAAGTAGGACAGCATAATGCTGCTCCCATCAAGTAATAACTATAGCCTTTGAATCTACCAGCTGATACTATCTGTTACTAGTTAGCTATTATACATTGTTGTTTTGTGGGTTTGAGCTTCATGAATTTAATTAGTCACAAGGCATGTGCTTGCCTCCCCCCCACCAATTTTCCCCCTCCCATTCCTTTGCATTCCTCACCCCAGGCATGTGAGGCTTGTGTTAAAATGGATTTTTCCCCTTTGGATAAGTAAAGCCCCCCCAACTGCTTGAGGCATGTCCTCTGTGCCATGTGGCTGCACTTTTTGCTGTATAATGGCTGCTGATTGGTCAAGTGCTTTCTTTGCTCCTACCCCTCCTTTCTCAAGATGGCTGCCGGAAGTAGCCAAAATACCAGAACTCTGCTCCTCTCCCTCTGAGGGGAAAGTACCGGTAAGCCCTTAACCTTTTTTCCCTTTCCTCCTGGAATGCAGGATGCAAGGAATGCAAGGGGGCAGCTCTGGAAGGGAATCGCAGTGGGATGCTTTGCAGCTTTTCCACTTTCATGAGAGTTCTGTGCCCTGAACCCTCGTGAATGTGTGGATTACTGTATTACTTACCTTCAAGTTGACTCCAATTTATGGCAATCCTAAGACAGACCTAGCATGAATTCTTCTTGGCAAGATTTATTCAAAGGTGGCTTGCTATTGCCTTCCCCTGAGGATGTGAGAGAGTGTGATTTGTCCAAGATCACCCAGTGGGTTTCCATGACTAAGTGGGGATTCAAACCCTGTTCTGTTGGAGTCCTTGTCTAATAGTCAAACCATTACTCTATGTTAGCTCTCAAAGACTTTACTAGTTCACCGGTAATTTCTTTAGTCACTATGCTATTCTAATAACTCCTATCAGTTCTTTTCATTTCCAAATCCTTGTCTATTCTTCATGAAAATCTGTATGTATTTAGGATCTGACTTTCATATGTTCCTACCAACTTTTCGCATCAACTGCTTTGACAAACACTTTCTCACTGCAAGCCTAAACACTCTGCTATCACATTACGTCCTGGCTAAAATCAATCATGATGTGTCTCTTTGAAACAGTTTAGGATGTATGGTTTGAAAGGCAGAATACTAGCTCTTTCACGGATTATCTGGTATATTTATAAAAATAAAGTTTGTCAACAGATCACTTGTCAGGATCCAAGCAAACACTTTGTAAAACACTTCACAACTCTACGGTAGCTCCTTTGTTCCTTCACAGATGAAGGACCTTTTCCAAAATAGCTATCATTCTGCAACCATCACTGCACTTGTACTCCACTTTTCATTATTTACACTTAAACAGAGTAAACTGAATTTCAAAATATACTGTCTGATAACTAAAATGTACAAGAAATATACAGACTAATTGTTCACTGACTCTAAAGCTTGAATAGGATGTATCCATAGTATAACAGAGGGCCTGCTACAGCAAATTTTACTAAATCTGAGGTGCTGAATAGCTCATATCTAAGGTACTTCAAGCATAGTTTGAAATGCCAGCAAGTTAAGCAGGAGATGCCTAGATGCACCAAGAGTCTGATTCAGTATAGGGCAACTTCTCGTGTTCCTATACTGGTCCCTTTGTCACAATTTATGCAGGAACAACTCATCCACATTCTAAAATCCACAGGGTTGTTATTTGGTGAATTGATTGCATGATTTTGACAATGGCCATGAGTGGTAACCATCCTTTTAGACTTCTTTTCTTCTGACTGCTTAAAATCTGATTCATCTTTCTGTATCTCTGTCAGGGATTGTCCTACATAGTACCTGAACATCACACCTAAATTCTACCACCATGACAACTAGCAATTTGATTCAATCATTTGGATGTTGCATTCTATATCCAGTATCAGATCCTGAACATTTCTTGCACTTGTGAATCACAAAAAACATATAGTTCTGATGGCTCATAAGCCCTTTCAGACAAACAGAGGCCTGTGATTCTTCCTTATCTGGACCAAGTTGCACTCTCTTCTAGGTTACCATCAGCCATGGATTTTGGCCCAGTTTGACCTTGGTTACCATATTTGCTGACATATAAGATGCACCCCATTTTCAAACAGTATTTTTCAGGGGGGGAATGAGTCTTACACTCCAACAAATACAGTAGGTCAGACAAAGTTTTTCCTTCCTCCCTGCAAAGTTTTAAACAAGAAAGAATGTAGCTATGACTGTGGTCTATCAGTATTAATATTCTGAGATACTCTGCATTGTATTTTGTTGAACCATATTCTTCTAAATCTAAAGCAGGGAATAAAAACAAACCTGCCCTAGTAAAAATATTTCACATGCTTAACATGATTGCAATGTGAATTCTCAGGACTTTCCTTTCCAGGGTATTTTTATTATCCACCCTCCAACTCCAGCTGAAATAACATACTTAGACCCTTTTCTCTCTAGACCTTTCCTGTTCTTTCTTCCTGCTAATGAAAACAAACTGGCAGAAGGAATAATGTGGAAAAGACGTAGCTGTGACTGCGGTGGTAATGTTGTGAGTCCCCTGCTGGACAGAACAGGGCATGTATCATGCTGTGGAGAGCTGGGACAATTCTCCTTCCCTCTGGCTCCCCCAGCCAGTTCTGAAGACAGATTAAACAATGCCCTGGAAATTCAGAACACAGAAGAAATAATGTTTAGTATTGTTGTTTATAATTACACTCATTCACTGCGGTGAAGTCAGGTGATTTGACGCGGGGTACGTATTGATCTTTATATGGCAATAGATATTATTTCATTTTCTTCACCATGTACTAAGCCAGCTCAGTTGACCCACCTGCCATTCATTCCATTGCATGAGGCCCTGGACTTCTGGTGCACTTTTCTGCTATATTCCTGACTAGGGCCATTTTCGCACTAGATTGTTATAGTGCTATTATTCCACTTTCAACACCCTATGGAATCCTGGGGTTCTGCTCCCTAAACTGCAAAACCCAAGATTCCGTGAGATAGTGGAATAATAGCACTGTAACAGTCTAGTGCGGAAATGGCCTAGGTGGCACCTCTCTATCTCTCTCTCATTTACGGAGAGAGAGATCTGGTGTAACATCTTCTTCAGGGTGATATATGTTGTTCTTCTTCTGCTCCTTCACATAAAATATCCTTTCCACAGGATATTTGAACAGGGACTTTTTTTTTGCAACTTCTTATTTATTGCTAGAAGAGAGCCAGCATGGTGTGGTGGTTTTACTGTTGGACCAGAACTTCTGAAGACCAGGATTCAACCCCTGCTCAGCCATGCAAACAGGATCTGGATAGGCCACTCCCATCTCTAAATACATCTTGCCAAGAAACCCTATGATAAGGTCACTTTAAGTCTATCAGCTTAAAGGCACATCACGCACACACAACCTAGAAACTTGTTTTCGCACACTGTTAAAATTGCCAGTATGATTCTGTTCTTTATGTTTTTAAATTTTATTTATTGCAGCTTTAAACTACTCAACAACCACATTTCTCTGGCTAGTGCATTATACATTGAGAATATAAGGCACAAACAGTGGCCTGAATAATAATGTTAGTCCCAACAACTGAATCGATGGGATTTACGCGTGTTGACTCACCGTGCAACAATTGATTCAGTGTGTATATCCTAAATAGGACTATCATTAGGATTCAAGCCAATGAAATGATGCATAGAGACAGCACATAATAAAACCAAGTTTGAACCAGCAGCAAAGAATAAAACCCCTGGAGTACATAACACTAAAATAACAGCGAAGAATCCATGGTGGACTTTTAACTACATCCTTTCTGCTTCTATCAGGATCAACAATGCTGCCTACTTCCTGTGGCTCCTCAAAGGGGCTGCGAAACCTGCAAGGAAGGTTTTTGACACCCCAGAGGGGTCTCTCTCACACTAGAGATCACTCACACAAGGCAGGATGCAAATGTCAGTCAACTGCTTCCTGATAGACAAGGGAACGGACCCTGACAATTGCAGCAGCTGCTTCCTGGTAAGCGGGGCCTGGGAGACTCTCACGGTCCCTACATGGCCTCTAAATTAGGAGTTATGTACACATCATGAATACCACACAGTTATAAATACGTAACTGCAGGATACACATTTGTAATTCTCCAATAGGATTCTGGCCATCATCATATTAATTAATTCAGTCATTCGTGCATATCTCTCCTTTCTCTCAATAGTAGTACTCAAGGCGGCTCACAAATATTTAAAAACAATGCATATTAAAAACTATACAAAAACATTACTGAAAATTATAAATATTAAAGCTATTTTTTAAATGATTGATTAATAGATTGATAGATGCATTTATATGCCACCTTTCTCTCTGTGTGGGACTCAAGGTGGCTCACAAGCAATAGAACAAAATTATTAAAAAATATAGTAATAAAATTAAAACACGATTACAATATCACCATTTTTAAATCATATAAAGCCAATATAAAATCATTAAAAATACAAAAGTCAAAGCTAGACTATGAATCCCAGCCCCATAAGAAGACTCCCTGCAAAGTATAGCCATTACAAGGCTGCTTAAACAAAAAGATCTTTGCCTGTCAATAAAAGAAAAGCAGGGAGAGGTGCAGCCTAGCCTCCCATGGAAGAGAATTCCACAGGGTGGGAGCAGCCACTGAGAAGGTTCTCTCCAGTGTCCTCACCTATTAAACAATTTATAAAATCAAAAACATTAAAATTAATTAAAAGACAATATGCAAACCATAAGAACAGCACTGCACACCATTAAAAGCCCTTCCAGACAGTTTTAAAACCTGGTGGCATAAAAATATTTTAACCTGCTGCCAAGGAAAGCAAGGACACAGCCATCCTCGCTTCCTAAGAGAGGAGTTCCAAGATGGGAGCAACCAACCAAGAAAGCTTCTACTTGTCCACCAAAAGAGTCTGAATTGGTGAGAGATGGGCCTTTCCAAATTTGGTCAAAATGAGCAACCAAATGGAAAAATGCGAAGACCATTTCTGCACTCTACTGTTATAGAGCTGCTATTCTATTCAACATCCTATGGAACCTTGAGATTTGCAGTGTAGAGGGCATTGAATTCTGCCAGAGCTTTGGCCTAGTAAACTGCAAACCCAGAATTCCAGAGGTTGTTGAAAGTGGAATCTAGCAAGACAATGTAGTGTCGGAATGGCCAAAATCTAAAAGCACTTCTTTAAATGTCTGGGAGAATAGATAGGCTCCAGATAAGTTTCTAGAAGGACATGCCACAAAAGTGATGATGATGTTGTGTGCCTTTAAGATTATTCCAGCTTTCATGACCCTAGGCAAACCTATTCAAAGGCTTTCTGAGGCTGAGAGTGATGTGCCTTAGTAAACTGCAAACCCCAGAATTCCAGAGGTTGTTGAAAGTGGAATACTAGCAAACAATGTAGTGTGGAGATGGCCTAAAATCTAAAAGCACTTCTTTAAATGTCTGGGAGAATAGATAGGCTCCAGATAAGTTTCTCTCAGAAGGACATGCCACAAAAGTGATGATGATGTTGTGTGCCTTCAAGTTATTTCCAGCTTATGATGACCCTAAGGCAAACCTATCGAAAGGCTTTCTGAGGCTGAGAGTGATGTGCCCAAGGTCACCCAGTGGGTTTCCATTGCTGAGCAGGGAATCAAACATTGGTCTCCAGGGACATAGTCCAGTGCTCAAACCACTGTGTCACTCTGGTACCCCTACTTGTAGGTATTTACTTTACTTCATTTGGCAGGGCCATATTTCAAAATGACTTCTGCAAAGTAGACAAGGAGAAAGGTAGAGTTTTCAGTATTCTTTAGCTATAACCTCAAAAGTACCAAAGGATAAGGTTGATAGTACAATCCTGTACGTTTCCCAGAAGTTCTACTGAAATTAATGGAGCTTAGTCCAAAGTAGGGATGGAGGCAAAATTCATTTCATTCATTAGCATTCTAATATCAACATCATTTGCTTTTCCTGAACTAGAACACAATTATGCTTCAAATTTTGCACTTTCCTGAGTTTTACAGCACAGTTCTCTAACTTAAAAATGCATTATATTATGGAAAATAGCATAGCAAATGCATACATGATAGAAAAATGGCATATAAAAAAGTGTATATTACTGAGAAGTGCTTGCAAAAAATGTGTAAATCAAAGGATATTGCATGCAAAAATATGCACATTTTTTGTTGCTGACTTTTAAAAAGATTGTATAGACTGACACAAAAACAAGACTGTCTTCAGCAGCAATATTATACTATAAATAAAACAGAGCACACTTGTGCTTGAAAAAATGTGAATATTATAGAAAGCAAAAGAGACTGATTAGTCTATCCCTAATCGCACGTAAGGATAAATAGAGTTGCTGGGTAAATCATCTGTTGCATTTTGTTTTGCATTTAGTGATAGAGGAGAACAAAGCACACAGCACTGTTTAAGACCTTCCAACAGTCTACAAAGTCTTGCAAAACAAACATATATATCATGATTATGCAACTCATTTAACAAAGTTACAGTACATTTGAAACTGAACAATTCCTGAGAGCTATTAAGTGTAAATCCAATTCCTTGAGATTACAGAACCAAGAACTAGCTCCTGTCAACATGTGATGTTTTCTTCAAATGTCAGAATATACTTTCAAAATAGACAGTTGATAACATTAAACCTCTGGACTAAGTATTTGTAAGGCAAGTTTTGTCATTAACAGACAGTTCTTGCCAAAATTCAGTTGTAGCTAACACACAGCTTGAGCTGGTGATATTTCAAAATTATAGAACCAGGATGAATCACCAGTGTGATGCGGCAGCCAAAAAAGCCAACACAATTCTTGGTTGCATCAATAGGAGTATGGTGTCTAGATCAAGGGTGTCTAGATCATGGTACCATTCTATCCTGCATTGGTTAGGCCTCCTTTGGAATACTGTGTCCAGTTCTGGGCACCTCAGTTCAAGAAGGATATCGACAAGCTGGAACATGTCCAGAGGCGGGTGACCAAAATGGTGAAGAGTCTGGAAGCCATGCTGTATGAGGAATGGCTTAGGGAGCTGAGTATGTTTAGTCTGCAGAAGAGAAGGTTAAGAGTGGACATGATAGCCATGTTTAAATATTTGAAGGGATGTCATGTCGAGGAGAGTGTGGAATTGTTTTCCACTGCTCCAGAGACTAGGACAAGGAGCAATGGATTCAAGCTACAGGAAAGGAGATTCCACCTGAACCTCAAGAAGAACTTCCTGATAGTCAGAACTGTCTGGCAGTGGAATATGCTGCCTCGGAATGTGGTGGAGTCTCCTTCTTTGGAAGTTTTCAAGCAGAGGCTGGATGGCCATCTGTTGGGATTGCTTTGATGTGCATTCCTGTATGGCAGGGGGTTGGACTAGATGGCCCTTGGAGTCTCTTCCAACTCTATGATTCTATGGGAGTCATGTGGCCTTCCAGATAATGTTGGACTGCAGCTTCCAGCATTCTTCACTATTGGCTATGCTGGCAAAGGCTATTGGGAGGTGCAGTCCAACAATATCTCTTAAGCTACATGATCCCTACTCCTGTATATGAAATTAGTATTTATTTTCCTCTCCCATCTTAGCAAGAATCATTAATGACAACACAGAAAACACAGTTTTCTATATAGTAAATGATCACTATGGTCTATATCCAATTATTAGGTGCAGCTAGAGTAGACCTATTCAGTCTATGGGATGTGGTAAATCAATACTTGCACATGTTCCTTTGATTCTGTGGATCTACTTTTTTGGGAACAGCAACTGGATTTAGGTGTCATGCTTCCAAGGAACATAACTGTTGCTCAGGTTGTCCAATTGTTGTATCACAAACTTCCCAGATCACATTTCTATGGAAGCTGAAGGCAGTAGCAGCCTGGACAAGGGTTAATAAATTGAAACTTAAGCTAGACAAGATAGAGGTGCTCTTACAGTAGGGTTGCCACTTCTTGTTATTGTTGTTGTGAGCCTCCAAGTCATTTCTGACTTATGGCAAACCTATCACAGGGTTTTCTTGGCAAGATTTGTTCAGAAGGGGTTTGTCTTTGCCTTCTTCTGAGTCTGAGAGAGTGTGACTTGCCCAAGGTCACCAAAGGAGTTTCCATGGCAATGGATTCAATGGACTCCAGAGTCATCAGCCCTCCCCCACCAAAAAAAAAAGAGAGAGAGAGAGAGCAAAAGAGGATATTCAGTTCCACAAACTTTGCCTATGCTAATTTATACATGTTGATATTAATTCAGAAATAAAATATAATTTATCTAGAAATACAATACATATCACTATAGCTGGACAGACTCTGGCCAGATGGCCTGTCCAGGTGCTAATTGTGGATGGGCAACATCAAGGTCCACAATCTACTTTATTTTGGTTCTAGAAATTTAAAGTGGGTTTGAGCTGGACAGCCCTTCAAGAAGAGGATGTTTTCAAACCGAATCATAAAATTATAGAAACATAGAGTTGGAAGGTGCCACAAGAGCCATCTAATCCAACTTCCTCCCATGCAAGAATGCACAACCAAAGGCTTCCTGAAAGATGCCCGTCCAACCCGTTTAATGACATCCAAAGAAAGAAAATCCACAAGCTCCTATTCCATTGTTGAATAGTTCTTATAATAAAGAAGTTTTTCCTAATGTTTAGGTGGAATCTCTTTTCTTGTGATTTGAATCCACTGGTTTGAGACTATGGAGGAGCAAGAAGAAAGCATGCTCCATCTTCAACCAGACATCCCTTCAGATATTTAAAGATGGCTATCATGTCACGTCTCAGTTTTCTCTTCTCCAACCTGAATCATTCCTCATAAGTCTTGGTTTCGAGACCTTCAAGCATCTTGGTCACCTTCTCTGGACACATTACAGCCCATCAATATCCTTTTAGAACTGTGGAGCCCAGAACTGGACAAAGTATTCTAGGTGAGGTCTAACCAAAGCAGAATAGAGTGGCACTACTATTGTCTTGATCCCACTATGATCCTGTTGGTGCAGCCTAGAATTTCACTGACCTTTTTTGCTGCCACATTACACTGTTGACGCATGTTTAGCTTGAGGTCTACTAAGATCTTTCAGTCTTTTCACAGGTGATGCTTTCTAACCAGATGTTACCCAACCTACATTGGTATAGTTTGTTTTTCCTACCTAGATGTAGTACCTTGCATTTTGTTCCTTTTGAAATTCATTGTTTTGGCCCAGCTCATTAATCTCTCAAGGTCATTTTAAATTCTGATCTTGTCCTCCGGGATATTCAATCCCCACCCACCAATTTGGTGCAGTCTGCAAATCTGACAAGCGCACCTTCTATTCCGTCAACTTCGTCACTCATAAAGATGCTGACAGTTCTTCAAATGGAGGATTGTCTTCTTTAAGATAGAACATTTAGCTGCCATATTGTATATGTTTGTGTGAATGTGTGTCTATAGCCGCTTCCACACTACACTGTTATAGTGCTATTATTCCACTTTCAACATCCTATGGAATCCCGGGGTTTGCAGTTTCAGGAGAGGAATTCAGAATTATCAGCCAGAGAGCTCTGTGGCCTCAGTAAACTACAAACCCCAGAATTCCACAGGATGTTGAATGTGGAATAATAGCTCTATAATGGTGTAGTGCAGAAATGACCTAAGTGTTTCTGTGTGCAATTGTTAAGGAGGTAGCTTCTGCTGGTGCAAAGTTTTTCAGTCTGTTCTTTCAGGGATAGCTTCCCCTTGAAGCATAAGATTCACAGGCTAGAGATCTCCAGGGAGTAGCTTTGGAGTTTCATATTCAAATATGTAAATACATGGGGGGGTTATGAAGATGATATTGAGGGACACATTGACATGAGATATAATACACATATGAGACGGGGTGCAGCTACTGGTAACAAAATGAGGGGTTTCCTTCCCTTCGAGTAAGAATTCTGCCACTCCCAAACTCTCCTTTAGACCCGAAATTTCTAGACTTGCAAACAGTGCGACATGGAAAACCCTTCACGCTTAGATCTCTCTTTGTAACTTTGCCTGCCCTTTTTCTTTGGATCCCTAAAATGTAGTTCTAAACACTCCACTGCAATTTTAAGTTAGTGCAGTACTAGAAAGAAATCCACTTGGAGTCCCATTCAGGAAGAAAGGTGGCATAAAAATAATAACCGGCATAATATCTGGACAGTCAGTGTGGTGTAGTTGTCTAGCATTGGGCTACGGTTCTGTAGAATAGGGTTTGAATTCCTGCTTATCCAGGGAAACCCACTGGCTCACCTTGGGCAAGTCACATTCTCACAGCTTCAGAGGAAGGCAAACAAATCTCGCTAGATAAACCCCAGGATAGGGTTACCTTAGGGTCCCCTCAAGTTGGAAACAACTTGAAGGCACACATCACATGTATTACGTATATATTTCACTGAGGGCAGAATTTTTACTGGGGGGCAGTGCTCTCATTTTGCCTCCCCTCCTGGGTCTCCTTCAACTTGGCTGTATTGCTGGATGCTCAGACAGCAGCTGTGGCTATGGAGACTTTTTCCTAGCATGGGACATTACATGGGTACCATTTTAGGGCATCATTTTAGGGAGGTCAGACCTAGACACAATGCACTATTGATATGCACCGTATACAAGTCTGCCTTTGAAGTATCTTCAGAGTTTCAAATGGTCCAGAACTTAGGAGTTGGCATGCTGAAGAAGGCACAGCTGCAAAAATGTTATATGCCCATTTTAGAGCATCTGCACTGGTTACAGCTGCAATTGCCTCAACACCTGTTATTAAATAAACAAGTGGCAAACAAGGGACAATTGTGACCAACAGCCCATCTGCTTTGGTCCTCAGCAGTGATGCTCCACTGAGTGTCTTTGGACCATATTAACCTACGTCACCAGATTATAGTGAAACTAAGCTCAGATTAAACACATGCACAGTGTCCTTCACTCTGGGGGGGGGGGGGGACAGGGTACAAAGAAAACAGAAAGATGTTGCAATATAGCAAGAAGGAAACTATGGATCCTAGTTTTATTTATGAACAAGCCATTTGCTCATTAGGTATACATTTCTAGGACACTGACTTTTTCTCCAGCAGCGGGCAATGATGCCAAGATGCAATTTTATGGCAGCATCTGTAACATTTGTTGGTTCGGCTTCATCAGCATAACAATCGTTCAGCTAGGTTTTTATGACAAAACTAACTTGGCATTATTGTTATTTCATTTTCAAACTTCATTTGCAGGCGACTGCAAAAGAGAGGTGTGGGAGAGGGAAAGCAAAAGGTCTCTGAAGGGAAATAAATTTGGTAAACATGTAATAAGGATTTCAGTAAAAATGCCATATTTTCTTAGTGGACTCTCGTATTACTCATCCTTATTAAAATGACTTGATGATGCAGGCAGCAAATAAATAAATAAAATCCACTGGGTGAAATAAAGAGAAGGAGAAAAGTAACATCTGATCTGTATAAGTCCAAATGAACTGCTTTTCTTTAAAAAAAAAAAATCCAGAGCCACATGGCTGAGTCTAATCTGCTGAAATGTATTCTGCTGGAAAAACAAGATATTTAACAGTAGATTAGAAGATGAACCATGACGCTTTCAGCAGCTTTCTCCCACCCCCAAGCCGGCATCTTTTAGATGTATGATCAATGCTGGGGATGGTGGGAATTGTAGTCCAACACATCCAAAGAGTGTCAGGCTGGGAAAGGCCCACCTACAGTAAGTTTTTAATGGCCAAATGAAAGTGCAACCAATCAAAAATGGGGAGTCAAAAATCTTTTCTGAAGCAGGCAACAGAGAATATATAATGCCAATGAATCTTTACCAGTCACCTAATAATTTTCCAGGCTCATTTTATGGTTCTAGAGTTGATCTTATAAACTGGACTGATCCCAGTAACATGACCTCCCATACAAAAGTCCTCCTGTACTGAGAATTGCTGGAAGAGTCTGATACTAGACATGGCTATGTCCATGTGCTCTCTTTTCCATTATAGCAGGAGTTGGGATCATGTGGCTCTCCAGCTATTGGCGGACTGCAAGTCCCATCAGCCCTAGCCTGTATAGCCAATAGTGAGGAATGCCTAGCAATGTAGTCCAATGGCACCTGGAGGACCACATGATTCCCACTCTTTTTTTTCAAAAGATCCTATATAGCAGTGGTGGAGGACTTTTTGCCCTTCAGATGCTGATGAACTACTACTTGTGTCATTCCACTTCTTTGTCCAAGTTGCCTAGAGTGGGTGGTTACTGGAGGTCGACATCTGGAGTGCCACAGACTCACCAGCTTCTGCCTACAGTTGCTTAATGTACTTTACCCAAGCAATGAAGAAATAGCAGAGTAGAGTTGAGAAAGCCCACCTTGGCACTCTCTTTCCATGATGTTGGAATTTGGTGTTCCAATGAAGTAAGAGGCTTTATTGATGGTAGCATTGCTGCTGGTATGTTCTTCCGCATCAGACAGACTTGGGCTGGGAAGGCAAGCTAAAAGTGCCAAACAGCTACTGGGCAGCAACAATAGTGGGGAATGTCACTGGCAGAGGATCTCTCAGAGACAATGGCAATGGCACTTTGACTAACTCTCAAGGAATTAGTGCTGTGCAGAAGAAAGCAATGGTAAGCCACTCTTGAATACCTTTTTCCTCAAAAAACCCATGATGAGGTAGAGAGCTAGAAGGTTAAAAATCCAGCTGACCACTGGTGGCACCATCAGTAGCTAACCTTTCTGCTCCTGAGCAGCCCAAAGCTGGACTCGCTCTGGACCTAGGGATGAAACAGAACCACACAGCTGTCCACTGTGACAATTTCCAAGACATTTTGTGGACACTGGCCTAAATTCCTCCAGGGAAGCAGGCCCAGTGTGTGGGCTCTCTTCAAACATTTCTTATCACAGTTTCTTGGGTTGTTACAATTTAGAATGTGGCTATGAATCTTTGAAAGGGCCATGTAGCTGCTTGCACAGGTCAACCATCTCTTGCTATTTTTGTAACAACATAAGGTACTTTTTTACAAAACTGGTTAAAAATGCAAGTCAATAAAACATCTTTGCAGGCAGAGGCTTTTCCCTTCCTCATTTAAGGAGACAGTGGGGAGAACTATCTTTTCTGGACCTTTTTAAATGGTATACTACCTACTGCTGATGGGAATTGTAGAAGACCATATCTTCCTACTCTTATCAGAAACCAAAGGTGATGCTTTTATACACTGCATAATACAGTAACAAATAGAGGGTTCCATGCTATTGGGGCTTGTTCATCTACTTGGCTTTAGTCTGAACTTAAAAGGAGCTATCAAAGAATCTATCTAACCCAACCTCCAAATATTCAACACCTTAGGTACCTCCTTTAAAGTTCAGACTGAAACTCAGAGCAGATTCATCATGCCACTGACATGGAATGCAACAACCACCTTTGGCATAACATATGCTCAAAGCAGACATTCTCTTGGGGGAAAAAAGACACTGAGCTTTTTCTTGCTGTCAGTACATACTGTGAGGGGAGTTAAAAATAGTAGTTAAGCTTCATGAATCAGTGCAAACTTAATGATAAATGAGGGAGGATTAGTAACTGAATCACAAACAAATATCTTGAACTTTTCATGACAACAGGTAGTATAATAAGCATGTCTAGACAATGTTGAATCAAGTTGGCAAAGCTCACGTCACTGCGACCCAGCCCCTTTACATTTCATAACAGGTCTCCTTATCGATTATTTTTTATGAGGCTACATAAGGAGTCATAAGCTGGTTGAAACTGGAAGGATTGAAGGGGCTTTGGGATTTCATTAAGGATCTTCCTATATTGCCCCCTTTATTCAAGCAACCAATAATATGATCTCAGACTCTGGATCAAGCTTTATTATGGGATGATTTATCCTTAGGTGTGCGCATTATCTGGAGGAGGTTATTTTGTTTCCCAGGAGCAACTTTGATGGATTTCACACTGAAATATCTGGAGAAAAAAAAGATGTCTCTAAGAGAAAATTAGATGACCCTTGCAGTCCCTTCCCATGCTATGATTCTATAAGTCTTTTCTAGTTACTCTGGATAAGTAAAATTCTGACATGGGTCTCGGCTTTAGTCACAAGCAAGTGGGACTTGTAGCAATGTCTAACCTCATGGGAATCTAATATTCAGGCTTCAGCTAACCACATTTTCTTCCAGGGTATGTGATATCCATTTTCTTCTTTGTGTTGTGCGCCTTCAAGTTGTTTCCAACTGACAGTGACCCTAAGGCAAATCTATCATGGGATTTTATTGGCAAGATTTGTTAAGACCGAGAGAGTGTGACTTGCCCAAGGTCACCCAATGGGTTTCCATGGCTGAGCAGAGATACAAACCCTGGTCTCTAGAGTAATAGTCCAGCATTGAAACCACTACACAATGCTGGCTCTCATCCATTTCTGAGGTGACATAAAGACCTGACATTGACCTGGGTGTTAGTTTCAAGCAAATAAGACCTGTCAGCATCTTGCTGAGTGGTTAGGAATATAGTGGGATGATGCTCTCTAGGACTACACATAGGTTTGGGTAGATTTTCTTTTGGATTACAACAAGGGCACAAAACTGAACGAATAACAATGCATTGATTATCCCCCAGCATTTCACAGATGAAAAGCAGCATGTAACAACAGAATGTGGTCAAGGTATCATATTTGTTATCAACTAAGCTAGGAGTAGTTGCAGCCATTTACTTTTGCTTGAGTCTCTAGGGGAGGGTAAGATTGTGCCCCCTCTTTCCTCTCCTGTCCCCCCCCCCGCTGAATTAATTGAGTACAAACTACTTCTTCAAACTCAGTTTGCATCAAGGAAGCTGAAGGAAGCCAGAACTGAAAAGGGAAAGTGGGAGAAGGAGAAAGAAGGTGAGACATTTTAAAACCAGCTGAAAATGTAGGATGATGGAGAATTAAATGGGCCTGTTCCTGCCAAATCAGGATAGTTGTAGGTTATGGAATTGTGATTGGAAAAGTAAACACTAAAAAGCAAGGCCTGAATCCTATTGGTTATTCCCAACAAGAACTGATCCAGTGAATCGATTGTAGAATGGTGAGTCTAACTTTAAGTAAATATCATAGATTCAATGGAGTCTGCTCTAGTTGGGACTAATAAGAACTCTGTGCTCAGACCTTTTCCTACTGTTTTGTGGAGTAGGTTTTCTTTTCTTCCAGTGTGTGCTTGTGCTTCTGCCAACCTTGATAGCTCCCTGATGTCTCTTCTGCCTGGATGGTGCCAATTGGTTATACAAGGATCCACAGTAGAAGAATAAGTTTGTTATTATTATATACCAGGAATGAGAATAGTGTAGTCCTCCATATGTTGAAAGGCACCTCCTAGGAGCACTAGCCACCAAAGATGATGATGAGGGGTTCCAGGAGTTGCAGTTCAAAGACAAGAGGGATGCAAAGTTCCTAGCCTTGGTATATAGAATGGAGGAAACAGATCATCTCCAAGTGTTACCCAAAATGGAAGATGACTCAGAGGTCCACCTACAATGCCAGTGCCTCCATTATTAGCTCATTATTAGTCCATTAGTCCATTATTAGTGGGGAATTATTAGCTCAAAGGGAGGCCTGCAAGAGGGGGGTAACCTTACAGGATCTTTTACACCTATGTACACCAGTGCCAATTCAGGGACACCAGTTGGAGAGTGAAAGTATGTTTTATTGGGGGGAAATCACAAACACACACAAGAAATCAAGCAGTCTCACAACCACACAAGGTTAACTGAAGGAAAGGAAGGAAAAAATGGATAGCAAGAAGTTGGGGTGAAGTGGGTGATCTTTACCTATCCTACAGAGATGAAATGAGGCAATGTGGCTCAGACTAGGGGTCTGAGGGTAGTACAAGAATGAGAATCTGAGCAGCAGAATGATGGTCTGGGTCCAGTATACTATAAGTTGTTTGGCTCAGAGCCAGGGTTTAAATACCCTGTTTCCACCCTGAGGGGAAAGGTGTTAATGGCTCTCTGGCATAGCAAAGAATGGGATCCGGAACAAGATAACGGTTTTAGCATTAGGAGACAAAGCACTGATGGGAATCATGATAGCTCTTTAATGGCTGGACAGGTGAAGAAACAAAGGAGAATTTCAGCAGGAAGAAAAAGTGGATTGAAGACAATCAGTTGCTCCGTTGAGGCAATTTTGTATACTACTGTTTCTGAAGGTTGAATCATTGAGGGTATCTTTGCAAGCTCATTAACACTGGACCTTCCCTACTGATCCCTTGACTCTGACCTGGTCATGCTCTGAGGTTCCATCTGACCTACTTTTGCACGCGTTCAGCCAGTCCTTTTTGCCAGCATGACTTTTCAGCCATAACAGTGTGTAATTTATATCTTAACACCAATTAAATAATATTCATAGCCAATCATATAGTGGAGTGGGAGTGTATGGCATGATAACACAAGCATAATTTTGGATAAAATGTGGCCAGAAATCCTTCAGGTCTATCTAGCCTGGATATCAGCCACTGCTGATCACAAGTAAGATAACAGACTAGGCCCAGCCCAACTATGAGAGGAAGGAAGTAGAACAAGGTGCAAGAGTCTTCAGGGTAAATGAAAAAATGGGATCTATTTATCATGAGTGGTCTAGTGGATCCAGAATTCACAGGGCCAAAGTTCCCAGATTTTTCAGTTAGAAAGAACTCTGATACCATCTGCCTCTACCACACTGTGGATTCTTCTGTTCTCTCTAAATTTAGCTGCAATCCCTGCAAGAAAAAAAACAGTGGAAAGAAAATGGACTTTTCTGACCATAATGCTAATACTTTTCCTTTTTGTAATCCAAATTATTTTGAAGTGACTTGGTCCTTAAATGGGCAACATCCATTAGCTGCACAAACGCGTGTCTTGGGGAAGGTGAAAACTGCGCTCAATAGATAGATAGAACACAGTCACATGCATTTTTGCATCCTCTTTGAAATGTTGCTATAAAGATTGTCCTGTTGAGGTCCCGCACTTCAGAATTTACCATGACACCACTGTATATGGAACATGCATCCAACTTCTTATAAATTAATCACATAGACACCTTTCTACATTAACTATAGCTTACATAAGGAAGTCATTGTGACAATAGTGAGATCAGCACCCCACCATTGTTGTTTCTCAGGCAACAGGGTTGATTCACAGAGTTTGTGAACAAGACTTTACATGGCTAGAAGCCTCCAAGTGACTGTAATGGTTATGGTTTCTTTATTGCAAGTAGATGCTTAGAGCCTTAATACACCATCGTGTTATACCATCTTAATGATGCATTAGTCTCACTTTTCCCTCAGCCTTATCACACGACATTGTTCCTCTCCAGGTGCTATTGTATTGCAGGGTCATTGAAAATATGTTTATTTTTCACAGTGGAAATAATCTGTTAATGACCTCCTTTCCTGCAACAATTGAGAAACCAGTTCAGGTGCAGATGTCTCCTAGTGCTTTCCTCTGTCAATGAACCACTAGGGGGTGTGGTGGGGGTGTGGTCAAGTGATCCTTCCATCATGATGTCAAACTGTTATGGTGCTATTACAGCTAGAGCAGTGGTGCTCAACCTGTAGGTCCCCAGATGTTTTTGGACTTCAGCTCCCAGAAGCCCTGAGCATTGACCATAGTGGCTGGGACTTCTGGGAGCTGAAGTCCACAAACATCTGGGGACCCACAGGTTGAGAACCACTGAGCTAGAGGAACAAATCATAAATAACGTGGCATAAAGGAGTGGAGTAATAAGGCTATTATTGTTTACAGCGAGCAGATATGCAGTGATGCTGAGAGAAGGCTCAAAGGAGACTCTCCACAGATGGCTTTGGCAGTTGCAGAATCTAGGGCTACCGCAGTCATTTAACCATATGGAAATTCATTTAGAGGTTCTTATGTAAGCAGCCCTGTGTTTTCAATTGGATTATGACGCCAACAAAGAACTCAAATTCATATTGAATTGTGATTAGATGCTTTGAACTTTCTTTCCTCCATTCAGCTTTGCAGCTTCCAACAACCAAAGATTTTGGAAGGAAAGTTTTTAACATGGCCTATTTAAATGTTAACTTAATAAGATGCAAAGAATTGGCAAACAAAGCATCTTATGAAGATGACACGTTATTCAGTACAGTTCTGAGCATCTTGGTGAAAGCTGGTTAAGTCACTGTTCCCTGGATAGAACCTTGAACTGAAGTCTGTTGCTAAAACAGTATGTATATATAACGCAACTGAGAAAAACACTGCAGAAGAATCAGGTTCCCCAGTGGAATGCTGACACAAATAAGAGACACAGCACATTTTATCTAGCCAAAACATCCTGTGTTTTTAAACCAATCCAGAAATGGAAGGGACGAAAATCCAATTAAGTAACTCACAGCAATAGATGATTTGAGAGAGGTCGTGTTTCATGGGCCTATAGGCAAAAGAAGTACTCTGGGAATCCCTCAAGCTTTAGATCTCCTCAGAGCATCTGGAACGCAGTAGGAGGCTGCTCATGTGGTCCAAGATTTTGAAATTATCATTGTGTTTGAAATTCATGTGCAGGAAAATGATCCAACTGTAACCACAGTGAGGGTTGAAAAAGTTTCTCATGTAAGGCAGAGATCTGGAACACGTGGACCTCCAGATTTTGTTGACCTGTATTCCTATGAGCCCTAGTTGGAATAGCTGTTGGTGGGGTATAGCGGAAAATACAGTCCACAACCACACATTCCTCATCCATGAGTGAATGAGTGAAAAGTTATTAACAACAGCTATTTATTTATTTCGCTACTTTTCTCTCTGCACAAGATTTAAGACAGCTCACAACCATTTAAAACAAATTTAAAAATTGTAAAAAAAAGAATGAAACCAAAGTTCTATTTAAAATACATAAGTGAAAAACAGTTTGAAAAGATGTTTAAAACATAACAAAATATTATTATATTTGCATAGTTTTCTGGAAACTCTCTGCCGGCCAGCCTCTTATGGTTTGTGGGTTGGAACCAGACTGTAGATCTCTATTTTGTGTATCACTGGTTTCTTTTGTGTTAACAACGCAGACAAGAATGAATATACTTGGTTTAAAATGCATTTGAACTAATTTTCTACCACTGTGGATTTTCTTCAAATAGTATGAGCACCTAGATCAGCACCAATTAGTTAAGGAAAAGAGATGGGGATGTACACAAATTAGCAGAGAATAGGACAGTGTGGACTGCCCAAGTAATAGGTATTCTGCAGGTTAAATAGATTAGCATTCATCCAATTATTAACAGTTTTAATAAAATGCATTTAAGGGTTCTTTATCAATGTCTCTTCAGTCTTGCTGGTATGTTTTTTCATCTCAGTTTCACTGTTAAATAGTCCAGTATTTAATCTGAAGGCACTTGAAAAAGTTCTATGGTTAACACTACATGAGATGCAGGTGATTTCAGTGTTGCTACCTCCCTTCGCACCACCACTCACCTTGCTATTATTAATGTCTGAAGAACTTACAATAGTCTCTAGGGCAGCAGTGAGAATGATGCAGTCCTCCAGAGGTTGCTAGAATACAATTCTCAGTATTCCTCACTACTGGTTATAATAGGTAGGCCTGATGGTATTTGGAGCCCAAAAACATCTAGCAAGTCCCACTGAGTCATCCAGGGGATGAGTTATTTGACAAACCTATGTAAGTGTTGAACACTTTCTTCTCAGTATCCTTTAGCAGGCCCCCACCAATTTTCTGAAGTGGAGAAAAGAGTTTTAGAGAAAATCCAGACACAGATCAACTCGACCTCTTACTGACATGTTAACAGGCAATTCATTTCACGTGCTGCTGACTTTAGGTCAGTTTTTTTTTTTAAGTGGAAACAGCAGTCTAGTGGGTTTCTAGGAATCCAAGATTCTAAGAATTTGAGTGGAGTCACTAGTTCTGCCAGGAACTACTGAACAATTGCCTGAGGTGTAGATGCTTTCTACACTGTATGATCTATAGATCAAAGGGTTGCATAACTCGAAAAGCTGGCTTCTATTTTTTTTAAAAAAAAAAATCTGTATTCCATCAGACATAATTTTGGCAAAAGTGGCTAATATTTACAATCTATCATTCTTTTTTTATGAATCCTGTGGATATCTTTAGGAAGCTAATCTTTATGATATGTATTGTTTCGTTACCATGTATTGACTCTCTATGGTCATAATAGGAACAACTAGAGTAGGAGAGAGAGATAGCAGGAGGCAGTGGTTTCAATTCTGGACTGTGGCCCTGGAGACCAGGGTCTGAGTCCCTACTTGGCCACGGAAACCCACTGGGTGACCTTGGCCATATAACACACTCTCAGCCTCAGAAAGTCCCGTGATAGAACCTTAGGGTCCACCTTAGGGTGAACCTTAGCGTGAACCACCTTAGGGTCGCCATACATTGGAAATGACTTGAAGGCAAAAAGCAACAACAAGAGTGGGAGAAAAGTAGGAAAAGGAGAGAAAGCATGGGGCATTTTAAAAGCAGGTAAGAAAATGGAATGACAGAGAATTAGTTAGGACTGTCTCTGCCAAATCAGGATGGTTGGTGGGTATGTTTTCTCTTCTACACATCTACTCCCAGAATGCTCTGAGAATTATGCTCTGAACATAGGAGGACAGCTAAACAATGGCAAAGCTTTTTAATTATTTTCTTCCTCTTTATTTGTCCATTCTTTCTCTTTGTAAAAGAGAAAAAAAGTTGGGCAATCATATATTAATGTATGACCACTACCATCCCAGAAATTCTTAAAATTCTCACACACACACACACACACACACACACACACACACACACACACATAGAGGCCACTCAAGAATCATACATTTTTCAGGAAGCATTTCCACTCTGCTTCTTGCAGCTAATGGCATGGCTCAATATTATTCTCTTTACCTGTTTGGATCAATGTGCATAGGGAGGAACTGCAATATGAGAGCAGTGATCCTCTATTTCTTTTCCTTAAGAAGAAACTAGTCAGTCCGTTAGCCTAAGAACCTTCATTATCTCCTATGTCCAGATACAAGCTTTGTCCATCTGCTCAAAGAAGTTCTGGTATACATACAATGAATAATATTAATTCTCAAAAGCAAATTTAGAAAAGAAACATAGCTTTGGATCCAGTTCTGAGGCAATGGAAACCAGAATGCTATTATCCTAAACCCTGTTTTCTTATACCAGCATAACTCCTTTTAAAGAGATTGCACAAGGAGGTACTCTTTGCCTTGAGGATGCAAGAGCAGCCAGGAGCTCCCCAGGCACCATGCCTTCCCTTGGTCACTAACTGGCCATGAGGATTTGCCCAGGCACCGTCCACTTGGCCTTAAACAGACTGGAAAGAAGCAGCATCTCTTGCCTTTATCTTAGCAATGACAGCTACTGCTTCTTCTCTAGCTGAACAAGAGTAGGTGGGTGGCTCCCAGGAGCAATCAGTGGCCAGGGAAGAAGAGTTACACCCAAGGGTTTCCAGCTATCTTCGCACAGCCAGAAAAGAAGAAGCTATTACCCGCCCCCACAAGTACCAGTATGATGGAGATTTATGTCTTTGATCCTGGCCTGAGCAAGCTGCAAATTAATAGCATTTCAAAAGGTACTGTGCCATATATACAAGAGGTACTATACACACTGGTGTTAAATCAGTTAGTAAGGGCAAGTATCAAAGCAGAAATCTTCTACACAGAGTTTGCTACCTGAAGTAAAGGACATGATCACATACACATACAGTCCACATACAGAAGCTTTCTGGACTGCCAAATGCATACTGGCAGAATAGAAGAGATAAACTACATAGCACACAAACCAACATCTTCATGGCCAATGGAAGGAAATTATGGACAATGCAAGAGAGAATTAACTTTCTCAGCTCCAGGTTGCAGGATCCACATACTGTATGGATCCACAACTTTCCCTAACATGGAATCATAGAGTTGGAAATGACTGCAGGTCCATCACACCAAATCCACTGACATGCAGGAAGAGACAACTGAGGCACCCCTCGGAGATGGCCATCCAGCATCTGCCTGAATACTTTCACTGGAGGGCCTACTATCCTCCACATCCATTACTCATGGGCATACCATCATTAGAACACCAGAGATGAGGTATTTCTCTATCCTGAAGAAATCTCCAGTAGCAGGCCAGTAAAGCTGGAAATCTACAGCACTGTCCAACTATTCTTTGGCTGCCATCTCATACAGCAAATTTTGGGAAATAATATTAACTGCTGGTAGGTTCATGAGTTCTTTGTAGAAGTTTTCCATTAGTAAGAAACCTTCTATCATAACGGAATGTTCACCTAAGAACAGCTGATGCAGTGATATTAAAAGTAAGAAAGGAAACAGCCTGATGTTGTTTCAGACTGTCACGGCATGAGTTCTTGGTTTTTACAGATAAATGAGCTGCGAAGCCCTAAATCACTGTCCTGCCTCACATAAATTTTTCATGATATCCTCTGGCCTCTAGGAAGTCTTACTTAGTGCCTTTTCCTTCCTGAGACTCTTCCTGTTTTCTCCTTAACTTGTTTTTCATCCTGTTTTCTCTTTAACCTGTTTTACATCAGTATTTACTTTAGGAATGTTTGCAGAGAAGACGTCTGGCAGAAAGAAAAGCCAAGTTTAGAAATTCCAAAACAACAAAATCAAAAACCCTCTCAGTGGCTGCTGTCCAGACCTTAATCGTCACAAGATTGGTCCATCCTGTGCCGTCGTGAACTGGTAGTTTACATTCCTCTAACTAATGAGATGCAGAGTACAATCAAAAGCAAAGTGACATAAGAACTAATGGAGCAGGCAGCTGCATGCCAGATTTTTACAGCAAAACAGAGTTCAGACAAGTTGCTTTTTGAACTATAGATTTTGGAGCATCCATCATAGAATCATAGAATCATAGAAATGTAGAGTTGGAAGAGACCACAAGGGCCATCCAGTCCAACCCCCTGCCATGCAGGAAAACCCTCAAAGCACTCCCGACAAGTGGCCATCCAGCCTCCACTTAAAAACGTCCAACGAAGGAGACTCCACCACACTCTGTGGCAGCACATTCCACTGCCGGACAGCCCTGACCGCCAGGAAATTCCTCCTGAGGTTCAGGTGGAATCTCCCGTCCTGCAACTTGCATCCATTGCTCCTTGTCCTGGTCTCAAGAGTAGGAGAAAACAAGCCCACTCCCTCCTCGACATGACATCCCTTCAAATATTTAAACATGGCTATCATGTCCCCTCTCAACCTTCTCTTCTGCAGACTAAACATACCCAGCTCTCTAAGTCTGTCCTCATAGGGCATGGCTTCCAGGCCCCTCACCATTTTGGTTGCCCTCCTCTGGACCTGCTCCAGCTTATCCATATCCTTCTTGAATTGGGGTGCCCAGAGTTGGACGCAGTATTCAAGATGAGGTCTAACCAATGCAGAATAAAGTGGTACCAATACCTCCCTCGATCTAGACACCATACTCCTATTGATGCAACCAAGAATTGCGTTGGCTTTCTTGGCTGCCGCATCACACTGCTGACTCATGTTCATCTTGTAGTCTATTAAGACTCCTAGATCCCTTTCACACGTACTGTTAGCCAGCCTCGTGTCCCCCATCCTATATTTCTGTATACCATTTTTTCTGCCTAAGTGTAGGACCTTACATTTCTCTCTGTTGAAATTCATTTTGTTAGCCTTGGCCCAGCTCTCCAATCTGTCCAGGTCCTTTTGAATTTTGATCCTGTCATCAGGCGTATTAGCAACCCCTCCCAATTTGGTGTCATCTGCAAATTTGATCAGCGTGCCCTCTATTCCTTCATCCAAGTCATTAATGAAGATATTGAACAGCACCGGGCCCAGGACAGAACCCTGTGGCACCCCGCTAGTCACTTCTCTCCAGGATGAGAATCTGCCATTGGTGACCACCCTTTGGGTACGGTCAGTCAACCAGTTACAAATCCACCTGACAGTAGCCAACAGCCAACATGCACAGCCAACAGCCGTGCCAGCTAAACATGGGGTTCTGAGGAAGCCTGGTTGAGATATTTTACAAAACTCCTCTTTAGAAACAGCAACTCTCCCTTAAAACAAGGTCAGGACTACCCGAGACACTGAGATTTCAGGACCAAACCATAAAATCTAAGTACGGCCTGTAATAATTAGACCTACTTCTCTCCTCTGAGGTAGCAGAGCACAAACCTGCCCCTGGCCACAAAGAAGAGGATGCAGAGTTGTTTTCTGCTGCCTTGGAAGATAGAACTAGGTCTTGTGGTTTTAAGTTACAGGAGAGTAGATTACGATTAGAAATGGAACGAATCCAGAATTTTGCGAATCCGAATCTGAATCCTTGGAAGGTTCTGGAAATCCACAAATCTCGAATCTTTTGAATCCTTTCTTTAAAAAAGGTTTTAAAAGGAAGGGAAATAAGGATAATCTTGGGCAAGACACATTCTCTCAGCCTTAGCAAAAGCCTTGGCAAAGGCAAACCTACCTCTGAAGAAATCTCGCCAGGACGATTTTCATAGTTTTACCTCAGGATCTCTCCAGATTGAAAGTAAGATGAAGGCCTTTTCTATACTGGCAAAAAAATGTGAATTAATCCCACATTTTCCTGCCTGTGTAAGCAGAGCCACATACTACAGTACAGAGATAATCCAGGTCAAAACTGGATTTTCTTTGCATAGCTCCTTATGGCATTGTGGGGTTTGTAGTCTGATGATGCACCAGCACACTTTGGCAGAGAAGGCTGTGACGCCTTGTAAAAGTACAAACCCCAGAATTGTGTCTGAAAGAGGTTTGCAAGGGAGCCATGCAAAGGAATCTTTCAGATGTCCTTGAAATCTCTAGAAGACTGTATCTTCCAGCCAATCAGGCCTTTGACAGGCCCCGGAGGCACTGATTTTTAAAAACAATTTTTCCTTTCTGCTACATGTGGTTTGTCATTTGGCTGATGAGAAACCATGACAGACATTTCACTTCTCACCCTATTCTAGCTATAGGTTTACAACCAGGCATTGGTCTTGTGGAAAGAGGTACACTGGCCTACATGTGGCAATCACTGGATGAGATTGTATGACCTTGCCCTCTGTCCCACTACTTCTGATAGGTGTCAGAGTCACTGACCCCAGCATTTATATATGCCATTGATTTTCAGTACAGAAAATAGTGCTAAACTTAAATATTAAATGTTCAATTTAAATATATTAGAATACAGCCCCAGGTGTACTTTCTGAAATTGTTAGCAAAGGCCATTACTCTAAAGGAAAAACTCACCTACTTGCCATCTCCCCGTGTGTATCTGGTCTCCCAGGTTTGCAGGCATCCCAGTCTCCAACAAATTATTTGGTTGGTGGATTCGAAAGATTCGGTTTGCCAATTTTAGCACAGGGATTTGTATCCCGAATTTCAAGTCCTACCCAAGGATTCGAGGATTCACCGATTCAGTTGGCCCATCCCTAATTACGATAGAACACTGGAAGGAACTTCTTGACTGTGAGAACAGTTTGGGAATGGAGCTAATTGCCTCTGAGGTGGTGGGATCTCCTTCTCTGGAGGTCTTCAAAAAGAGGCTGGACATCCTGCACTGAGCAGGGAGTTGGACCTGATGGCCCTTGGGAACACTTCCAACTCTGATTCTGTGACTCTACAATGATTCTATTATGTCACAAGGGGTGGGACCTGGTGAAGTTACAATGCAATTAAAGGCTCAATCCCTAGTGATGTCCTTAAACATGATACACTAAGTGCTACTTGCGGTTGCACAGGATATGCCAATGCAACACCCCCCCCCAAAAAATTCTGAAAAATAAAAAACAGAAGACGGAATTCAAGACAGAATTTTTGCCCTCCATCTTTTCCTCCATCTTGCTTTGAGATCCAGACATGAGGGCCTAGACTGTAGAATGCAGGGCCAGGCCCTGAGATCTAGTAATACCTCCTCTCAAAAGAGGTTCAGGGCCCCCTCTATTTTTTGTCCCCCATACGCCCTCCAAAAAGGTATTTTACAAAACTAGAAATGGATTCCTGGCCATTTCCAGTTTGGTTTGGTTTTGAGTTGGTGTGGCTCCCTGCGTATCCTGTGGGTAGAAAACTGACCCCCAACCAAAGCTGGACCCCAGCTCACCCATTTTTGCTGTGGAGTCCAAAACAGAGGTGGAATCTGATCCTAATCAGATTCCCTACATTATTTTATCCTGCAAACATTACTGCTCCTGATTCAACAGTTTCTTATTTGCCATGGGCATGTCATGCTGCTATTTTTTAATGATTTTTTAACATAATTTATGGAGGGATAGAACTGAACTAGATTGAAAAACCAGTAGTATCCTGGACACTTTCCTGATTCTCTATGCTTAACTTGTACATTTACAAATAAGCACATATCTTAGAAACACTGCAAGACTCTTACATTTTCAAGGAAGTAAAACCTATAGATCCATTGAAACAGGTGAACGGACATCATTGTCAATTTACCATGTTCTCCATGATTCAGTGGGTTCTCTCTACTGAAGAATAACAATTGGATTTAGGCCCAACACTATTGGCCTTCTTGTGAAGAAACGGAGTAAATCTTAGCATATTGTGCAATACATGCCCCCATTCCGGAACACATGGTATTTATTACTTGTAGAGATATTACTTGCACGTATATTTAGAGAGATCCAGCATGGTGTAGTGGCTTGAGCATTGGACTTTGACCCTGGAGACCAGGGTTTAATACCCCACTTGGCCATGGAAACCCACTGGGTGACTTTGGGTGTGTCACACACTCTCAACCCTAGAAAACCCCATGATAGGTTTGCCTTAGGATCGCCATAAGTCCAAAATGACTTGAAGGCACACAACAACATTTAGTCATGATCTTCCACTTGCTGTGGAATATTACAGTTGAGGTAGAACTATATTATGTGCTTTGTTGTTTCTATATCTATTGGTTTTTTGCTAAAAAATTGCAGAGTTTCTCTATTTTCCAATATTAACGTGAGCCGATCAGCATCTACTCAAATCTTATGGCACAATGGTGCCTCCATCCCATGTTTTCAAGAAGAAAAAAGTCCACAGATAAATTACATAACATTAAAGTGGGTAATTGAGATGTTGAAATAGCTAAAGATTTTCTATATACACATCTCACGCTTCAAACTGAAGTCCATTTTTACTCTACTATTATAGTGCTATTATTCCACTTTCAACATCCTATGGCTTGCGGTTTAGGGAACATCCTGGGGCTTGCAGTTTAGGGAAGGGCATTTAGAATTCTCAGCCAGAGAGCTCTTTGGCCTTAATAAACTACAAACCCCAGAATCCCACAGAACGTTGAAAGTGAAATAATAGTACTATAACAATGTAGGCCCTTTCCGCACCTTACCTTTTTCCAGCACTGGGGTGCAGGGATCACGCAAGCAGCCTCTGGTGAGAGGCTCTCATGACCCTGCTGCTTCAGTTCCACACGAGCTGCCTGCTCGCGCGAGAACCCCACCTCTTCCCTCCGCAGCACAGCCTGGGAGTTTCCCAGGCTGCGCTGGGGCATGAAGCACGACTGGCGTGGCTCTGGAGGCTCCGAACATCAGGTAAGTGCACATGGGGCCCGGGAACAATGTGCGATCATGCACCATTTTCAGCTTCTAGATGAAAATGAAAAGGTGCACGATCGGCGCCTGCTGGCCCCTGGAGTGTCGCATGATTGTGAGTGCATCGTGCAGACCGCTCTTCACAATTGAGCGACACTCCAGGTACCCTTTCACATGGAAAATGCCATGCGGAAGGGGCCGTAGTGAGGAAATGGCCGGAGACTGCAGTCAAGAAATCAGACGATTAAGACTTGGAAGGGTAGCTATGAAGGAACTAGAAAAGTTCCTTACGTGGAAAGATAGATCTTTGAATACAACAATCAGAATCATCCATGCTATAATATTTCTGGTTTCTATGGATGCTTGTGAAAACTGGATAGTGAAGAAAGTTGACAGGAAGAAAAATAATCCATTTGAATTTTGTTGTGGGAGAGTTCTGTGTATACTGTGGACCACTAAAAGATAAATAAATGGGCCCTAAAGCAAATTAGACCTGAACTCTGTCTAGAAGCTAAGAAGATAAAGTGTTGAATTTTGGAAAAGATGATAAGGCCTGGTAGGATGGAAGGCAATAGGAAAAGAGAGAGAGCACACTACAGGTGGACTGATTCAGTCAAAGAAGCCACAGTTAGCAAGACCTGAACAGGACTGTTGACAACTAGGGCTTTTAGCGGTCTCTTGTTCATATGATTGCCATAAGTCAAAGTCAACTTCAAGGCAAGTAAAAAGTAACTTATCTTGTATTCAGAAGCTGATAAGATTAGTATGCAAATCTCCACCACACCTGAAAGCAGCAGAGTACCAGGGATGCAAGTTGTATGCTCCACACTCCTCAGCATCTAATAACAGTGAAGGCTATCTCACTTTGCCTAATAGTAGGGCTGGCTGTGCAACATCTGTGACGGCAAACCTGCTTCACCGTTGTCACTGGAGAGGAAAATTGCTGCAGTAGTCTAATATCAGCAAATGAAACTTGATAGGAATGCACTCAACCCAAGCATGCTTGCTTCTAATCAATGTGCCCAATGAATGATATGTGCTTAACAGTATCAACTAACCTCCTTGGCAGTGACAGAATCTGAATATCTCAGTCTCTAAACATCATGCCAAAAATTCTTTCTAAATGGCCTTTAGGGTGAAAATAATTAGTTAGCTTAATGAGTCTTTAGGGCTCTTGATCTAATACATTATTGTTTATTTAGTATCTAGTTGAGAAATGATAGGGTGGTTAAAATGGATTAATGTTGCTCAATGAAAGGTGGGGGGGATCTCTATGTGGTACTGAATATCTTATATGACACTGTACACGTTTCCATTTCTAAGGGATCCTAGTTTTTTCCCCCTAAGTGCATTCTAGTTTCATTCTGTTATTCTAGACCTGATAGCTCAGCTTCTTCATGAAAACATACATGATACCTCCTTCCCCAAACAATACATTCAGCCCCACCCTTTTTTATGGAAAGACAAATATGGCTCAGCCCCAAATGCTCATGAAAGCCCCATGCACTGTGGATACACTCAAAATTTCCTCTCATATCCTCAAGTAGACATTGCAGCAGCAGCAGCCCATGGGTCAAACAGACAACCATCTCAGCCCACAGCATACATTCAGGCATTTAAAAGTAAGAGTTATGTGTTCATATAGACACTCACTCCCCGCCAGTGGTGGCAAAGTGGCATATACAATTTTCTCAATAAACCAAGAACATAGATTCATATTAGGAGCTACACTCCCTAAAGATAGCATATAATGGCTGCAATTCTGCATGGCTCAGCATAGTGTAATAATTTTGTATGCTGACTTATGCTAGGCTGAGTCATATACCACCACGCCTGGACTTACCACACAGCTTCTGAAGCCTTCTCAATTTCATGGCCATTCTGTGCCTTGTGGCAAGTGAGAAGGATCAGAGAAGCAACTGGCTGTGTCCCTGTAGCCAGATGCAAATTGCATTAGCACTGAGATCCTCCAGAGATCTTGTTACTGGCCTGCACACACCCCAGATCTGATATGGTTTAATAGGCAAAATATGATGTAATTGGCAAAATACATTAATTGGCATTAATATAAAATGTGCCTGATGTGACTGTAAAACTAAGCTGGGCAGAGGAAAAACACTGGCTGAACATATGTGCTGCAAAGTAGGTCAGAGTTCCCCTCTAGGTGTAGCCAAGGGCATTGTCAGGATAATCACCAGATAGCTCCAGAGATAATACACTTAAACGAAAGCTGTAACTTCTCTGATGCCATACAATAGTGACAAGAGGCTCCCATCAAATCACTGATTGTTTCAGCTCTTCTTCTCAAAACCTGGATGTTTCTCTTCATTGTTCCTATACCTATGCACCATTACAGAGCTATTATGGCAACCATTAACTCTTTGTCACCTAACACTAAGACCATTAATTCCATCTGGACCCCATTGTCCATGTTGCAACGTCCATTGTTTGCTCAGCCAGAGAGCCATTCACACCCTTGGCCTCCAGGCAACCCTCCGTTTTGGGCAGTCAGATGCAGTATCTCACTTGCTGAATGCCATGCTGTTGCTCTGATTTCCAAACGAATATTGTCCTTAGGTGCAAGTCTAAGCCACATCACTGCTTTCTTTGCTGCTCTCCTGATTGGTATTTATTGCCCATTCCCTAAAACTCTGCTATCAACAACTTGGCACTTGGTACGGCATCACAAGTGAACCCCTGAGTCACCCATGTTTTGGGGTAACAGTCTCAACAGGTCTCATTTCTCATGTGGACATGGCTAGACTCTTCTGTGATCCTACCTGCTCCTCCCAAAGCACAGAATGGCCATGGGGAATGCTTCAAAGGCTATACATAGGGGCAGTTATTAACTGGAGAAACAGGGAGAGCCAATCACTGCAAGACCCAGAAAAGGGACCTACGCAAGCATAAAGGAAATTTACACATTCATATGCCACTGCTCAGATGCCAGCCCATGTATTTGCATCTATTTTCATCTCCATATTTATTCCCTGTTTTTTTTTAATCACTTCTTCCTTGATGTCAATTTCAGGTTTGTACATAATGGAGAGGCTTTTACTGATGAACCATATGAATGAGTGAATGAATATCCAGTAAGAATTTATTTTAAAATGACTTGGGCATTCACATAGGGGTGAAATGTAAACCTGTGTTAGTCTCCCCACTTCTTCAAATGGTTACTGTCTCTTCTCCCACTGCTTAACATTTCTGTTTGTCCTGTACACATAAACACACACACACAGGAAGAGAGAGAGAAAGAAACAGACAGACAGACAGACAGACAGAGGCCATTTCCACACGGGATAAGTAAAACAGTGCAGTGCGTCCTCCACGGAGGACATCTGCACCTTGGAGCGGACTGGGTCTGGACTACTTACTGTAGATCCGCACCTCAGTCTGCTCCGGAATGACCCCAAGTGGTCCTCCAGCGTATTTTTGAAAGACCTGATTTTTCTGGTCTTTCAGAATGCCAGCGCGTGCCATTGCGTGCCTGCTCTCCAGTGCAGATTCGCAGGCTCGCACCAATGCGAGCCTGTGATCTGCGGAGGGTGGGCTTTAGGCTGGTGAACTTCACCGGTTGGTCAAGACCCGCGACCAAGCAGAAGCCACTATTTTGGATGCCGGAGCAGTGCAGATCTATGACTATGCACTGCTCTGCCTCGCCCCGGACCGGACCGGTCCGGACCGCACCACCAGAAGATCCGGTGAGTAGCGGCAGGGAGCGATTCCCTCGCCACGTAGGAATGAAATGGCCAGAGTCTGAAAGGTTTCTTTTAAAAAGTGTTTAATCACGGTTATAATCCCATGGCCCAAAAAGTAATTAGGTACCATTATAGTTACACCCTTAATAAATTTAACTTTCTTTTCAGAAGTAAACTTACTTATGTCTTTAAAATAGGAATGCTACAAGCTGCTGGCCTGTAACAGTGTGACACAACAATACAAATCAGAATTTGAACCTTGCAATATTCCATCTTTACTGCAAAGTGAGGCCACACCTCTATAAATATTAAAGTAGCTGAAATATAAAATTACAGTCCAGGAGGTTATACCTCGTTTAGTTATAATAGTCATGTAATAGAACCTTGGCTATAGTACAAAAGAGATTAATTACAAATAACTAGCCATTTGTAACAAGTTACTTCAATACCTTGCACAAAACACAAGAGGAAAGCCAGGCAGCCATTCCAAATTCACTGCTTATTTTTTCACTGGTCTTATATTCCTGAAATAAAAAATTAGGGCTTTAAGCAAAAATAAACAAAGATAACCAAGCCAACCCAGATGCCATTAATAGTTTTCATGTGTTCTTCCGTTTTTCCTGTTCGGTCTTCTGTAACATCCCCTTTCATTACTCTATTAGATTAGCCATATTGTGGGGCAATTTGTGATTGTCATATGTTATGTATCAGCCTTAATTGTTCATCCTGCCTTTCATCGTGTCATCATATTTCACAGCCTGCGATTAATGTAATTCTTTGGAGGCACACAGCTTGCCTTCAGTTGTTGCTGCGCCTCAAACACCCATATGTCTTGGCTTAGTTTTTAAAGTTCTCTGTCATTTTTCTGCTTGAGTTAATGTGACAGACCCCACCATTATGATGAATGGGAAGGGTGTGTCTTCTTTACTGTGAAACCAAGGCTTATGGGAATTTAATATTAAAGAACAAAATCAAAAGCATTCCAAAAGGCTTGGAATTGTGTGTGGAACAGGGCAGGGAAAGGGTAGAGCTGGTGCTTTACTTTATAGAATTCTGCTTTAATGTGTTACCAGTAATCTTGCTTCAATCATTTAAATGAAGTTCTTCTTTCAAAAAATAATTGACAGGTTTTAAAAGCTAATGGAAAGCACCCTGTAGTTCTTGGGAAGCAGAAAAACACCTTGCAGTAATGAAGCCTGTAGGAAAATCACTGTCATCTCTAGAATCCTTCAGCAAAATCTTCAATAGGCATACAAGAGAATACCTGGTTGTGCCTCCTTGGGTGCCTTTCTTGTTGGAAAGGCAGGGCGTAAATCAAATTCATAAATAAAATAATCCCTTTCCCTCCCAACCAAGAGTAAAAGCCAATCTCCATCGTCAATGTCCGTGGATCTCCATGGAAAATCTAGCTGGTACATCATTAACTCTTCCCTGATGTCTTTGCACATTATGGTACACTGTTTTCACACCTCACCAGGGCACTGGAACTTGCTCTATAGCTTGCAGACGTTGGTTGCAATCCAACATCCATCTTAGCGCAGCATAAATATCCTCATGTGGAGGTATGTTATGCCAGCACTGTGCAACACCCATACAGAATAGCAACACTGAGCAATATATGCCTATGACTGGGTGCTATGTGCAATGTGCAATCACAGTGCATCTTGCTGTACACATGACTCATCTTCTGCCACTGTCAGCAGAATACATATGTTGCACAATGAGGAATAATTCACACCATTACCAATACTACCACCCATGCAGTGTGATGCACACATGCACATGTCACAAGCAGGATGCCAGTCATTGTCTCAATGGTAATATCAGAAAGCCAGTCCTGCAATGACATTGTAAAGCCACTGGTTAATTCATGTTTACTTTGCCTTATAGCTTTTGTGATGCTCACAAATCACAAAATTCACAGACCACAAAGGTACCTTTAAAAATCTTTGTACACTCTGGCTGTAGATTGCCACAGATTGCACCCATTCTTCACTACAGATATGAGTCTTCAACTATTTTGGCTTTATATGCCAAAATCATTTGTGTGGTTTGCTCCCAGCTGAAAGATAAAATGAATGTTTCTGTTCAATATTCTCCCCATATTCACATATACTGAAGTGTTCTAGGTGAATATTCTCAGAAATACACATGATTTGCACAAAAATGTGCGTTTTGCATAGCAAACACATTTCTTGTGGAGGAAATAGTGTTTTCTGCACAAAAACCTCCACATATTTTGCTGTGTGTGTGTGTGTGTGTGTGTGTGTGTGTGTGTGTGTGTGTTTATTTCTGCACAGATAACTTAGAATACTTTGGGATACTTGACTACAAGGAGAAACCTGCAAAAATCTTGAGGCTGTACTATTCTTCCATATGGCATTTCCTGAGCATCTGGAAACTCTTTTTATTTCAGGTGGTAAATGAATAATGGCAAATAGTCTTTTTATCCTAATCTTTTAAACACACACATACAGAGACTGTGATCCTACATGAAGGGTGGATTATCTCTCTCTCTCCTTTCTGGCCCTTCTCCTTGCTCCATGCAGCTGAGCTGTTTGTGCTGGTGTGTGCCCTCTCCCATCTTCTAGTTGGCCAGGAAATTGGGGCGGGGGGCACATAGGCAGTGTCCATCAAGATCTCCACTTGCTACTTCCAGTGTTTTAAAGATACATGAGTATGGAGGGTAGCTGTCCAGGAGAGAGGTAACAAGGTAAATGCAGCTCCCCAGAATCTTCGAGACCACCTACACTTTGTATTTTATACCAACACCAACTCTGGCCAGACATGCAAATACCCTTAGGAAAGTTTTTGGTTTCTTAGGAAACTTTTTGGAAAATTGCCTGCCAGGTTTTTCTTGTCTTGAGACTGCTACAATGTGCCCTATACCCGAACTGTATCTTTGTACGTCATATTAAATACCCTCCATATGTTAGTCCATTCACAGCCATTTACACTTCATGACAGTGGCATTTACTCAGATAATTAGTTTGGTTAGTTGACTGGAAACCTTTTTAACAATGTCAAAATGCTCCCCAAGTAATTTGACAGCAAATGTTTGTTATAGTGTAAATGACTTTGAATGCAAGTTCCTATCTAAGCCACAGGCACCACCTTGGAAGAGTTATGCCCCCTTTTTCAGAATGGAATGCCTTTGCTAAAACAATGCCGATTGCAACACAAATATACAGAGAATATAACAAATATAACAAAGAGTGTGTGGTTTCTCCTTCAGATTGGTTCTGTATTAGTAACGTCCACCATTTAGTGTGACCATACCCATAAAGAAAAAAGTAAGTGTATGTATATGTGCCTCCAAGTTGCCAGTCAATTTATAGTGACCCCATGAATTTGATAGGGTTTTCTTAGGCAAGGAATACTTAGAGGTTGTTTTGCCATTTCCTTCTCCTGAAATATAGCCTACACCACCTGGTGTTGGTTAGCATTCTCCCTTTCAAATACTAGCCAGGCCTGACTCTCTTAACTTCCAAAAGCACAAAGGATCTGGTGCCTTTAAGGTATTTGTTATAAGGCTGGAAGCCTGCTGGTGTCTTACACAAGTAAAAGTTCCCCTGCAGAAGGAGTTGAACATTTTTTTGTCTGATGTGGAATAGACATATCCACTTCAAGATTACAGAAGTAGAGATAGGTCTAAAGCACCATTGCATGCAGTCGCACATTTCAGACTGATGAGCATTATTGCACATTGATGCTCATTGTACATTGATGGTTCAATGTCACAAGTCATTAATGAGGCAGTGTTCTCCTCATAACTCTGTGAGCATAAAGTTATACTCTATTGCCTCAAGCTAGGCTCTCAGCCAAAAAGTTACTCTTATACTACAAGAGAAGTGACCTTTTCTTTGTCACATTGCAATTGTGATGCAGCAGAGTTGTACTTTGAGAGCCAGTGTGGTATAGTGATTTGAGCACTGGACTACGACTTTGGAGACCAAGGTTCAAATCCTACTTGGCCATGGAAATCCACAGGGTGACCTTGAATAAATCATATTCTCTCAGCCACAGACTAAGGCAAAGGAAAGCCCCCTCTGAACAAATCTTGCCAAGAAAACTCTATGATAGAGTTGCCATAAGCTGGAAATAACTTGAGGACACACAACAACAAGAGTTGGCTCCTCACGAAAGGGATTCATTACAAGTAACTAGTTATTTGTAAAAACAGTATTGGTAACTAGTTACTTCCAAGTCACTCAGTTGCATCAGGCAAGACTCTGAATGCATATATTTGAAAATTAAGAAAGCTGGGCATGAGATGTTCTCATACCAGAGGAAGTCTTCACCTGACTGCAAGGAGATGTAAACTTTTGTCGCAACTTCTTCACAGCAACTAAGGATTTTAAGCCCTGAATTAACATTCCTATTACCATAGTCACACATATATGAATATTGAACATCATGTCAGAAACGCTTAATCCCGACATGCATTTTAAGAACCAAGGATTGTAGCAAGCTGGCCATGCCTCAGTGCTCCCCATTCCTGTGTCATTGTATTATAAATGCTTGTGCTAGTGAGTTTTCTCCCCTCAACCCAGCTAGCCCACAAACACACATATTTTTAAGTGACTTTCTAAAATCTTTATGTAATAAACCATTCCATTTTTATGCAGTTTCCCAGTATTTCTGGGATCCAAATAGAACTTGTTTTAGGTTCCCCACCACCATTTCCTTCATAATTCTCTCTCACTAGCGGTAAAGATGATGAAAAAATATACGTCAATCAAATGACCTACATTTCCACTGAAAGGAGAAGTGGGGGAAAGCCCTCCTGGGGGGTGAAATGCCACAGGAAAAGAAAGCCCTCCAGTTTAATGAGCAGATATATACAGCTCTATGATGGTGACACTCCAGGGGGCTTATGAGGAGGGGGAAGCGTTGAGGAGGAGACTTTGTATCTTCTTTCTGTCTAGACAGCAGCGTTCAATGTTTTCCAAAAGGCTGCTTCGCAGCAGCCTCAATTCACCAGTGTCTCGTTGAATGAAGAATTTGCCGTGGTCTCCTCCGCATTATCCCCTGCAGACATAACCAATGTAAGAAAAAAGACATTTGTACCAGACAATCCACGAGAAACATAAAGTGTGGGGAGGGGGTGGCGGGGGAGAGCATGTGCTCGGAGCTAAAGCGGCTGCTTTTTCCACACTTGAGTCAACAGCTGGGCAAAAAGAGAGAAAGAAGGAGGAGGAGAAGAAAATGTGAGTTGAAATATGAAAGACACTAATGTCTAAAATGAAGTACCAGGCGATTTTCCTACCCAGACACCCAGTTTTTCTTTTTCCTTTTCTTTTTCCTTTTTCTTTTTTGCCATTAACATTATGGCCTGCCACAGTTTATTATTTCTTAAGAGAGTTAGGAAATGTCAAATGTTTTTCATACGCTTGTCTGGAGGAGTCAAGCAGATTCCATCTTTCGTGCCTAAGCCATGTCGACAGCCATATGACACATACCTACCTAATGCAGACCTTCTGTGGAAGGGGGACACAAGCCACCGTGCCATACGCCAGGCTAATTACTGGTTTCCCTGTACCTGTCTCCACTGACACCGGTGTATTATTAACTCCCAGTGCAAAGTGCCAGGTGGTGGTAAGATAGCTTAGGGTTTTTTTTAAAAAAAATGAAATAAAAATAAATAGGGTTGATTTGGGTGGGGTGGGGTGAGAAAATCATATCACTAGCCATTTCTGCACCAGACTGTTATAGTGCTATTTTTCCACTTTCAACATCCTATGGAATCCCGGGATGTGCAGGATGTTGAAAATGGAATAATAGCACTATAACAGTGTAGGAGGAAAATGGCCACCGTAGGCATCACTGGAGAACCATCATAGTGTGGTGGCTTGAGTGTTTGACTAAGACACTGGGGGATCAGGGCCTGAATTCCTGCTCAGCCATGCAAACCTACTGGGTTCTATTGGGCAAGTCATTCTGTCTCAGCCCCAGAGAAAGATGATGGCAAATGTTCTCTGAATAGATCTTGCCAAGAAACCAGAGAATGTGATCATCATCAGTTGGAGTCAAGTTGAAGGCACACAACAATAGCAAAAACAACATACTGGATTGCCTTCAAGACTGAGGACAGCCAGAGCATACAGCTCTCTGGAGGTCTCACTACTATGGCCCTTTTCACATGGCATTTGCCATGTGAAAGGGCCCCTGGAGCATCGCGCGACTGTGAGGAGCAGTCCACACGATGCATTCACAATCACATGACGCTCCAGGGCCTGGCAGGCGCTGATCGTGCCCTATTTCATTTTCAGCTGTGAGCCTAAAATGGTGCACAATCGCGCATCACTCTGGGGCCCCATGTGCACTTGCTCATGCTTCCTGCCTCAGCGCAGCCTGGGAATATCCCAGGCTGCACTGCAGAAGGAAGAGGAGGGGCTCTCACATGAGCAGGCAACAGCTGTGGACCTGGAGGAACCGGGACACGAGAGCCTCTCGCTAGAGGCTGCTCACCCGATCACCGCACCCCAGCTCCACAAAAAGGTGAGTTGCGGAAACAGCTTTTGTCAGGCTTTGGTTGCAGGTTTCCGTAACCACAACGGCTAGTTATTTCAGCTTCCCGCAACATCATGATGTAGCTCATCAAGGACACAGATTCTCTTATTTTGTTTCAGAATAACTCCCAGACTCAGCCACATAGCAAAGGGATTTGGGGAAGGAGACAAAGGATTTGTTTGTTTAATGTATATTTCAAAAAGTTGGAGTTCAAGGTGACCCACCAGTGGGCAGAATTCTCTTTGTGCCTTACACATGAGATGGCCATGCAAGAACGTTCAAGGCTCCAGATTGAGAGATCTTGCCTTCAGTACAGGAACAAAATATCAGCCCTTCATTTTAAAATCATGATTCATCTAATTGGTACAAAAATTGATTTAGTGCTCTCTCCCTTTGTAAAGCTAAGCAGAGAGAAAGAGAGAGTAAACAAGCAAAAAGAGATGCAAACAGCCCATCTGCTATTGAAAAGTCCATGATGCATAGCTGTAAGTTTTGTGTATATGCAAAATGTACAAAAATCAGTCTTGCAAAGGAACAAATTCTCTCCAAGGTTAACAAAAATATCTCCTCTATTGCACAAATTTCTTTGTGCTTTCTTGTATAATGCACAAGGCTGAGGCAAGACATTATTGACATCCCCGGTGTTATTAAATAAAAGAATAATGCAATTAAAACACAAAACCAGATCAACCATTCAAACAGAATTAGATTAAAAGCCCAATCTGAAACAATTACAAAAACCATTTAAAAATATTTCCTTAAGAAAATTAAGCGCCCATTCAGTTTAAAACAAAACAAAACCTAAAACTCTTGCCTTAGCAGCTAGAACCCAGAAAATTGTTATCTCTTGTTCAGGAGACTCGGAGTCTGGGAGTGGCTATAGTGAAAATCTATCATCATCTTCATCATCATCTCTTACCCGCATCTCGCCATGGATCAAGGTGAGGAACAACAATAGATTAACATGAAACAGTTTAAACAGAACATCAATCAGAACAGTAGTTAAAATGCATATCAACTTAAAAGAAAAAATAATACAAATGCCTAAAAACAGACAATACATTATTGAAAATTCATTGTTAAAATTCACGATTTAAAATAATCAGGAAGGATATGCTGGAAGACACTGGTCTTTAATGCTGTTTTCAGTTCAAGATGCTAAAGTGGTATTTAACTCCTACAACTGCACAGTGTGGATTCACTCTTCAGCAATAAATAAATGCAACTAGCTAACTCAGCCAGCTCATGTCAGGCTTAGCCTGGCCAGAACTTCCACCCGTTACCAGCTTTTTGTTAGAAGTCTTTTTGGAGATAACCTTAAAACAATAGCAATATATAAATTGAAAAGATATGTCCACCATTATTACCACATTCATAGAAGGAAAATTCAGGGGGAAAAACATTTTAATCGTTTTTGAGAGGAGGTGGATGGTAGATGAAGTTATTTGGATTCTTTTAGCGTCATAAGGTTAAGATGAGAACTCTACCACAGTTTTTTCCTCTTTCCTTGTTTGGAAAAAAAAATAGCTTTGCTTTTAAAGGTGACAGCAGCAGCCTCATATAATTTTAGAAGTAAAAGAAAGCCTTCTGGAAAATGCAAAGAAAAAGAAACAGCACATGAAATTATGTTGAGGACCTTTGGAGTACTTGTAATTCTTATTTCATATCTTGGAAAACAGCCCAAAATGACTAGACATGATTTTTTTCTTTTACCTGCAAAAAGTCCAGGTTTGCCTTTGAAACCTTCCCATGAAAAGTGATTCCACAGAAAGCCATCCAAGGCATTTTTTATTTTATTTTTGAAGGGAGGGGGAAGCTATTTGAAAGTATTGATTTTACGGGTAAGTACTGTAAAATAGAAAGTGGAAAAATGAACTGAAGAAAGATGTGGAATTTAAATGAACCCTATAAATAACTTTTATAGCACACACATCTGTAGAGGAGTAGAGGAGGATATAAGAAGAAATATATCATTTTAATTCATTCTGCTTATCGCGATGTTACTCAATATAGCCATCATTCAAGTGAAATTATAGCCTTGTATGACTCTGTCTTTCTTTCCAATACATCGTATGCCTTTCAAACTCTTAAAAGGCCATTGTCCCTCAGTTCAACAACTCTTTGAAAATATTCAGAGAAAGGAGAGTTGAAACTCTGAACATACACTTCTGAAAGAGCTTAACAGTAACACATTAGAAGAAATTTCATTTAGTTGTTACAAATTACATATGTATATGTAGTGTGTGTATGTGTGTGTAAGTAAAAACAAGGGCTAACATTATTCCTTTTCATCAGTTTAAGGTTAGAGATGAACAACTTTTTTTAAAAAAAACTATTTTTTACCACTAAATGATGTTTTGGTGATCATTTTAAATTTAAAAAAAAAACATTTAGGGGGTATTTTTCAATTTTTTAAAAAAAGGAAATTGTGGATTACCTGTTAGTACAGTGGAACTCATGACTGACAAAGCTAGTTACTTTATGGATGTGAGTAGTGAATAATGCCAACAAACTACCTTTTTTCCAAACTTGGGTCCCAGGTTTACTTGAGGCCCCATTCACTGCCTGGGAGGTGATGTAAAATGAAAGGAGGGCTATCACACAAGAAAAATAAGCAACCTGACCTCAAATGTAGACACTTCAAACTGTTTGATTTGTTATAGAATCATGATCAAGGCAGGAAATCCAACTACAGCATCCCCAGCAGGTAGTTGTCTAGCCTCTTTCGGAAGATGTCCCAAGAAAGAGACCCCCTAGGTAATTGGTTTCATTGTTGAAGTGCTCTTACTGTCAAGAAGTTTCTTCTAATGTTCAGTTGGAACCCACTCTGCTGTAGCGTCAAACTATTAGATTTGGTCCTATCTTCTGGGATAGCAGAGAACAAACCTGGATCCTTCTCTCTGTGGCAGTCCTTTAAATATCTAAAGGATGCAGTCATGTCACCTTTCAGGCCCTTTCTGCACCTTACCTTCTTCCAGTGCTGGGGTACGGGGATCGCGCGAGTAGCCTCTGGCGAGAAGCTCTTGCATCCGAGGTCCTTCGGCTCCACATGAGCTGCCTGCTTGCACAAGAGCCCCACCTCTTCCTTCCACAGTGCAACCTGGGACCTTCCCAAGCTGCGCTGGGGCAGGAAGTGCCTGGGAGCAATGTGCAATCACGCACCATTTTCGGCTTTTAGCCAAAAATGAAAAAGTATGCGATCAGCGCCTGCCTGCCCCTGGAGCATCGCGCAATTGTGAGTGCGTCATGCAGATTGCTTCTCACAATCGCACAACACTCCAGGTGCCCTTTCGCATGGAAAATGCCATGCGAAAAGGGCCTCAGTCTTCTCTCTACTAGAGTGAACATGCACAGCTCCTTCAATTGTTCCTCACATGTATTGTTCTCCACACTTCTTATCATCTTCATTGCTCTGCTCCGCTCCAACTTGTCTGTATCCTTCCTAAAATAAGGTTCCCAGAAGTGAATGCTGTACTGCAGGTGAGACCTGAACAAGTGCAGAATATAGTGGAGATATTACTTCCCTTGTCTTGGAAACCAATTTCTTTTAATGCCAGCTAAAATATTGCCTTCTTTGCTGCAGCATCACACTACTGGGTGATATCTAGGGATGAGACGAATCCAGAGTTTTCTGAATCCAAATCCAGATCTGAGTCCCTCGAAGGTTCTAGGAATCCACAAATCTCGAATCTTTTGAATCTTTTTTTTAAAAAAAAGGGGTTTAAAAAGCAAGGAAAAGATGGATAATCTTGGGCAAGACACACTCTCTCAGTCTTAGCAAAAGCTTGAGCAAAGGCAAACCTCCATCTGAAGAAATCTGGCCAGGACAATTGTCATAGTTTTGGCTCAGGATCTCCTCAGATTGAAAATGACATGAAGGCCCTTTGTACACAGGCAGGAAAATGTGGATTAATGCCACATTTTCCTGCCTGTGTAAACAGGGCCACATACTACAATACAGAGATAATCCAGGTCAAAACTGGATTTTTTTTTTATAGCTCCTTATGGCATTGTGGGGTTTGTTGTTTGATGATACACCAGCATACTTTGGCAGAGAAGGCTGTGACACCTTGTAAAAGAACAAACCCCAGAATTTTGTATGAAAGAGCTTTGCAAGGGAGCTATGCAAAGGAATCTTGCAGCTGGCCTTGAAATCTCAAGAAGACTGTACCTTCCAGTCAAGTCTCAAATCCTGCAATGAGGCACTTTAAAAAAACCAGCCTCTAGTCCAATCTTAATTCTACACCCTGCAGTTTCAAGTCAAGTCTCAAGTCCTGCAACAAGGAGAACATTTTTTTTAAAAAAACAGCCTCTAGTCCAGTCTCAATTCTCCACCCTCAAGTCCAGTCTCAAGTTCTGCAAGGGACTTTCAAGTCAAGTCTCTACTCCAGTCTCAATTAATTCCCAATCTCTACCCTCCAGTCTCAAGTCAAAAGAATAGAGAGTAATTATTTTACCTTGCACTGGGAGGCAGCCGAGCGGGCACAGGCAGCATGAATGGACGCAGGCAGCCAAGCGGGCACAGGCAGGCAGCCCCAGTGAACACAGGCAGCTGAGTGGGCACAGGCAGCACAAGCGAAAACAAGCAGGCAGCTGAGCGGGCCACAGGCAGCATGAGTGAGCAACCACAAGCCGGCAGCCCTGTGGGCGCAGGCAGTCCAAGCGAGCACAGGCAGCAGCCCCAGGCCCAAGCAGCCTCCAGCATGTGCGTAGCTTTATGCCAGTGGCCCACTGGCCAATCAGGCATTTGGAGGGCCCCAGAGGCGCCAATTTTAAAAAACAATTTTTCCTTTCTGCTACATGTGGTTTGTCATGTGGCTCATGAGAAACTACGACAGACATTTCAATTCTCGTCCTATTCTAGCTATAGGTTTACAACCAGGCATTGGTCTTGTGGAAGGAGGTACACTGGCCTACATGTGGCAATCACTGGGTGAGATTGTGTGACCTTGCCCTCTGTCCCACTACTTCTGATAGGCGTCAGAGCCACTGACCCCAGCATTTATACATGCCATTGATTTTCAGCACAGAAAATAGTGCTGAACTTAAATATTAAATGTTCAGTTTAAATATATTAGAATACAACCCCAGATGTAATTTCTGAAATTGTTAGCAAAGGCCATTATTATTCCACGGGGAAAACTCACCTAATTGCTATCTCCTCTTGTGCATCCCAGTTTCCCAGGTTTTCAGGCATCCCGGTCTCCAACAAACTATTTGGTTGGTGAATTCAAAAGATTCTGTTTGCCTATTTTGGTGCAGGGATTCGGATTTGCAAATCTCGAATCCTTCCTGAGGATTTGAGGATTTGGTTGGCCCATTCCTAGTGATATCCAACACATGATCACCAATAATTTCAAGGTCTTTTTTGCATGTACTGCTGCTAAGTCAAGTATCCCCCATCCTGAAAGTGTGTATCTGGTTTTTGTCACCAAAGTGTAGATTTTTGCATTTGTCTCTGTTGATTTTCATTCTATTAGTTTCAGCCCAACTTTCTAGTTTATTAAGGCCGTTTTGAATTCTGTTCCTATCATCCAATATGTTAGCTGCCTCTTCCAGTTCTGATAATTTGATGAAGATTCCCTCCACCTCATCATCTAAGTCCTTGATAAAAATATTGATAAAAATATTGAAGAGTGCTGGCCTCAAGGCAGAACCCTGAAACATTCCACTCAAGGCTTCCCTTCAGTCTGAAGTACAGCCATAGAT